>APFE030299373.1:33482-50945 GCA_000404065.3 Pinus taeda
GAAACAAGGTCTGAATAGAGTAGAGGAGCGGTGACTTCATGAGAGTAGAATGGTGATTCTGTAGCATTAGCAAAAGGAACAAGTTTCTCCATCCAATCAGTATTAGATAGTCCAATCAGAGTTGGTTGAGGATCATTGATCATGGTGGATTTTAATGAATGGTTATCTGTAGATCTGTGTGAGAACAAAGTCTTCCTTGTTGGTCAGTAGAATTGAGTCTCTTGGATAATGGGTGTTAGCCAATTGTAGATGAGGTAGAGTCTCCTAGTTGATGGGAGTCAACAAATATATGTAAAATACCATTACTTGAGATAATATAGATTCAGAGTGATGCAACAATAACAAGGTTGGTTTTTTCTTGGAGGGGTTTTCCACCAGATATCTTGTGTCTCAAATGTGATGATGTGACTGTGATTTGATGTGTTTTTTATTGTTTCTCTCATGGTTGTTTGATTTAGCTACTTACATGGTTTATGCTTAAGTGATTATTTAATGTGTTTTTGGTTATTTGATGCACGATTTAGTAGAGAAGTTATAAATAATAAAAATTGGTATATAGATCACACTATTGATTCACCCCAACCCCCCCCCCTTCCTCAGTAGTGCTCAAGTTTTCCATCAATTGGTATCAGAGTGGGGCTTTTGGTTGCAACTTGATCGCTAGAAAGTAGATCTAGGGTTTGTTGGCATAAATTTTCATTTTATTTTTAGAACGACTTCTCAAGGAATGTTTTCCCTTACCATTGCAAATTTTAAGGTGTGACACAAAAATGTTAAATCTCAGATTTTGTCTTGTGGATCTAACTTTTGGAGACTGGTATGTGAAGGATGTGGAAAGGATCTAATTGCACCTAAAATTTTACAGTAGGATGCAAAAGCTAGATGCATAATCTACCAAAATCTTCATGATGATGATTTGAAGAAACTAGTAGGTTTGAATTTCACTAAAGAAATGTGGGATGGGCTAGAGTCGATATTTGGAGATGGTATCATAGTGATAAATAAAATGAGAAAAAGAGAAACAAGAAGAAGGGCCTTTAAAATAAAGAATCTCAACCACAAGAGCCTCATCTTCCTAATGCAAATAGCTCAACTAATAATGAGAAGAAATAAAAAAATATTGAATCCAAAGGTACAAATATTAATGATTATTTTGTTAAGTTATAATTTTGATGATTCAGATTTTGATCATGTTGAATTTTCTAGTGAAGATAAGAATGATATTAAGGTTCTTAGAGCTAAGATTTCTAGATTAACAACTGCATGAAAGGATCAAGAAAATCTATTGCATATCTATGATGATAAGGAGACCATGCTCAAGGAGGAGATTGTCATCTTAAAGATTAAATTGGTAGAATTAGAAAGAGTTGAGGAAGGCATGAGGGTGTATTACAAAGAGAAGGAAGACCAATGTGAGAGAGTAGAAGTTGAAGTGATGTCCTTGAGAAAAAAAACGGAAGATGGAGAAGACCATTGTAGCCTTAGAAAATTTTCTTGAGATCCATATATCACCATTGGATAGATCTGGTCTTGGATTTCAAAAGGGAGAGTTTACTTTGCATGCAGACAATAATAACAAAGAAGAACCTAAAAGACCTGTAACAAACAACAACAACAACAACAAAAGTAGCAAAGGAGGAAACAAACAGTAGTAGCAGATCCAGTAGCACTAGAGAAGAAAATCTCAAGGAGCACCTACTCTTAGAAAATCCTTTGGTCCAAGAGAGGATCATGGAATATATGTAAAATTTCAAAGGAATCAAAGTCCCTTTGTTCCTTTTGTGCATAAGATAGAATTTTACAATTTTCACAATTTTGGACATGTTGCAGCTAACTGTAGGAGAAAAATGTATAGATTTAATTAGCAGAGCTTGCAACAATATCAACATCCAAGGAGATTGGCCATTAGGTATAATCTTGATTTTTATGGCTATTATTACTTATCTAACATGTTTGGCCACAAGGAAATTGATTGCAGATCTAACCAATGGAGGAGAAGCACATTTCATGTGAGGTATACATCTAACATAAGCAGTGGGAGATCTAAACCTCTTACTTCATATCTTGGGCATGTGGAGTGTTATACATGCCACAATTTTGGCCGTATGGCAAGAGATTGCATGTTTCTTCTTTATTCAAAGAAAATTCGGCAAGAGTAGCAAAAACAAAGTGGAGGTAGAAGAAAACTAGTGAAGGAAAAGAAGAAGCATCCAAAGGCTGCGTGGAGAAACAAGGAGCAACAGTTCTTCAAATAGTGAATAGGAACCCCCTCCACTGTCCATGATTACATCATACATATTTTTAGAGGACTATAGATTTCATGAGAGGTGGATACTTTAAGGGGAGAATATGACAAAAGTATGGTAGCTTGATGAGTACAAGTTATAGCAGCAGTTATGATGAGTTCATTTGAGCCTCATGCACATTCAGGTCCGTAGGATCAGCCTACATAATGGAGGTATATTGAGCTCATGAGTAGCTATGCATGGTATGAGGTTTGCATGAGTTGTTTGACATTTAATCCATTATTTTTCACTTATTTATTTTTAGCGGATTTACATGCGTTTTTCCTAAGTGAAGAGGGTACATTTTTCAATCATATATATGCTTTTGGCCTTCACTCACAATTGGTTGAAAAGGTGTACAACCATGCATAGAATGAGATCTTGATACATAATGTATAGATATGACTTGAGACATGGACTAGCCATGTATGAGTTGTTATATGATGATTATTACAACCATGTATTGTGAGTGTTTCATCTTTTCATGTTGATAGAGGGTCCAATTATTGGTATTTTGATTCATCGTGATGATAGATGTTAGAGTCAGTATTTGCATATTGCCATCAGTGATCAAAATCCCTCTTTTATATCATATTAGTGTCCCGTTGAAATTTTTTGCATTCCACTTAGGTCATCATGCTAAAATTTACTCATTGATGGTAGACCAAAATCCAAAATCACTTTCCCCTCTCAAAAATTTGTGTTTGCTGGCTCACCTTCATGTATCTTGCTAACCATCCATTGACCATGAAGGCTCATTTCATCTTGTTTTGTATCAGTCAAATTCACCTGAAATTCAATCATTTAAGGTCCCATTACGTCACCTAGGTTTTATTTTCCCAAGGTCCAATAAATCACCATCTCACTACATAAGGTCAGCAAAATATGGGAGTGAAGCAAATAATATTTTTTCGGTTAAATAAAGGTTTACAAACATGTACCCATGGTTACTGAAAGCCCCAAATTTGATTTCAAAAGGGAATTTATTCCAATTTGTAAATTTTAACTTCAAAACAGATGTAATAATTTTTATTTTCATCTATGTAATTTTATGTCTACTATATGTAATAAGTCACTATTTCAGCTATATACTCAATTCCATTTGCCAATAGTATCCAAACAAAGGTCATCAAGATTGTCAAAAGCATCATCAACCTATCGAAAGAAAAAGGGTCTGAAAGTCAAAAGAAAAGCATTAGTATGAAAGTTTGAAAAGTGACATGAAACATTACAAAGTGGGTGTGAAATTCATATACCAAAATAATTCAAGTATAAAAGCTCTCAAGACTTATATTGCTAACTCCATTTGAATCCCTACACTTTCAAATCTCCTCAGCAAAAGAAGATTTTCAAATTTAAGGCAAAATTGAGCAAAACAGAGCCAGAGGGCACATTTATACAAGGAAGGGCGCATTTGACTGGGTCGCTACGCATTTGCCAAGGATTTCAGTGCATTTTTACACAGTGTTGTGCTCCTGTAGCTGAAGGGCGCGTTTGACTGGGTCATTACACATTTGCCTATGAGGACCAAAAACATGCTAGAACATCCTCCATCACCACCAATCTTCGAAATTTGTCATCGCACACCTCAGTAAATGAGGTAGGTGGGAAAATATATTCAACCCTCCCCTCCATTGTTGATCTACATAGGGTTTCTTAGTCTTTGTTGTCATTTCTAAACTCAAAACCCTAGTAACATATTTTCACTCTTGAATCACATTTCTTAGCATTTTATTACAATCCTATCACTTAAATACTATCCACTATCACCTCCCTCATACCACAAATCCCCATTCCCTCCTCATTAAATCTCCTCACATGATTCCATATTTCTCACACCCACAGTCCATTTTATCACCTCCCGAGGGTTTTGACAGCAATAACTCATGGCAAATGAAGAGCATAGAAGTCAGAGTGAGGAAGAAAGACAAGAGAGGAAGTGATATAAGAAAGGAGGAAGAATTATCAGACATGAGCCAACCAACACTAGAGAACTCATGGCATCTCTCATCACTATGGAAAGCTTTAAACATATGGGGTGTTTTGAGTTTTGTGAGAAAGTGGAAAGGATCCAACATCATCTTGAGTTGACTAGATTATTCATCACCATCCTCCATGACAACCAGGCAACCCTTGCTCGTGTCACCTTCACCATATCTCCTGCTATTATATCAGCTACCACTAGGATCCAAAATATTTGAGAAAAACGGTTTAAATAAGGAGAATTGGATCATTACTATTATGAGCCATATATTTAACCAAGCTACAAGAATGAGAGAAAGGGGATTTTTCCTTTCTCTTACCTCCTAGACATATATGTTCCCATGATGAAACTCATCATGAATTACTTCACATGTGAGGGTAGGTTTTCTAGACTCTATTCCTATCATATTCGGTTACTCATGCATTTCACAAGAGTCAAAATGCTCATTCTACCCTACTATCTTTACCGGGACATTGACAAGATGTCATTCATTGCCCGAAGAAAGGATTATCATCATAAAATGCACAATTTCTTTCACCACTCTCTCATCAAGATGATAGTCCTACACCACCTTGATCAGCTTAACATTGCATGGGACACTTTCATATCCAATGAGATTTTCACAGTCCCACCTATTCAGCATGGCCAAGAAGCACCTTCATCTTCTCACCCATCCACCTCCATTCCTCTACCTCATCCCATACATCATCCATCTTCATCTGATGAGTCAGCCACACCATCACCTCCATCATCACCATTTCATAAGCCTATTCATTCACCTGGCAGGGATGAAGGCAGTGGGAAAGAGCATATTGATCATGGTGAGAGTAGCAAGCCCAAAAGGTCTGGTTTAGGTACCTTGGAACATTCATATCATAGAAGGCATAGGCAAGTGTTTGCCCCACTGATTGTGGGAGGTGCCTTTCCTTCTTCATTGGAAAAGAAGGTATAGAAGGGTAAGGAAAAGGTTATAGAGGCAGAGATCCAATAGCAGGAGGAAGACCTCCATGAGATAGAGCATGATTTTCAGTTAGTTGATTCAGATGGGCATGATGACAATGAAAGCACAACTATTGTCATCAACCAAAAGAATGCACTCATAGGAGAGCTCCAGGTAAACTTACAAAGGGCCAAATACATTATCTCATACTATGAGCAGGAGAACAGGCAATTTGAGGTCAAAAATGAGCTCATGGGGATTCAGCTTATCAAAGAAAAGAGAGAGGCTGAAAAGGATAAGGATTTAGTTGACGAGGCATATGGACAATATGGTGAACATCTTGATGAATAGGAAACGAGAAGAAGGCCAAGGACTAGAAGCCTAAAGAGAGCCTTGGAGCTTGAAAGGAAAAAGGAGGGAGAACTAGACAATGAGCTCACCTTGAATGAGCAATTAGCCAAAGTGATAAATGAGAACTGGGAACATTGGCTTGACAGGGTAAATGGCCATCTTGAGAGCCTCTTATACAAGGCCAACGGGGATGTTGATATTCAGAGAAGGATGGAAAATTATTATGTCATGAGAAACAAAATTACAAGGGTCAAGCTCAAAAGAGCTCATGTAAAAATTGAAACCTGACCAAGCAAGAGGAGAAAAAGAGGCTAGATATTCCTACCAAGGCATCACTCCATGCCTCAAACATATGATCAACTATCAACCCACCAATTTTGACCAATTTTGAACAAATTTTGCAAGTCATGATTTTCTGTGTTTTTTGAAGTATTTTTTTTGCACAGCGAAGCGGTCAAATGCGCAGCACCTTGGATGTTGCGCTCTTTTTCAGAGCATCCAATGAGAAAATGGTTAGAAGTTTTGGATTCAAAGTGATTAGGACATGCACCCTATGAAGTTTTTAAGAATTTGGAGGAAAACTGGTCAGCCAAAAGGGTCAAAAACCATCAAAAAACCACTTTTCTGTCTCTTTTTTGGCTTGGTCGCTGCGCGTTTACCAGTCTTGGGAGATTGGAATTTTTATAGGGAAAATGACCTCCAAATGGAAAGTTGAAGGCATATTTCGAAAGTAGACTCAAAGGGATTTCGAATGAGCTATCTTGGAGCAACTTTGGACACCGGGAAGGCATCCAAAAGTAGCCCTGAAGTTGAAGGGTGCGTTGACACTAAAAGGGCGTGTTTGACAACCTTCTACATTTTTCACTATTTCACACTAAACTTACATTCACCTAAGGGGAATTGATGTTTTTCTCATGTAATTGATCAATATGATGTAATTATTATGTTTTTTACTATTATCTAGGGTAAATACATTAGTCAAATGACCTACATGGCATGTAATGAATCAGCTTGCTAGAGTTAGGGATGAGTCACTTTGACCACCCTACACTCTAGCTATCAGTTTAGATTTTCTTCCAATTGCTCCTCCTCTCATGGATTTGACCCTTGAGACTAGGATGAGTTGTTTTGAGGCCTATATTATGTATTTTCTTAGTGATTTCACAAGTTGGAGTCAGTTGGATGTTTGGTTATTGATGAGAGACACTAGCGTAATCAGTATGTGGCAGACTTTAATGAATGAGTTGCATCTATTTTGGTGGAATACCTGTTGTATGGAATTTTGACATAGTTTCTTCTTATGTTTCATATGTTTGAATGTTTTGTACTCCCATGTTTCAGTTCACGTCTATGATATGTTGATTTTCAAGTTGATAAGAAGAATACATTTTATATGCTCTATTTTGGGGAAATCTACATAGTTTGTCCATTTTATTCAGTTTAGAAAGAATACATGCTTGTCTTGATCTTTATATCATATCACTAGTCTTATCCATCTCTCATCACAACCTTAATTTTTTTGAGTGCATACCCACTTTGCTCCATCATATGTCTACAATCATACCCTCATTTTCCCTGACCTAGTCGTTTGACCTAATTCTCTTCCAAAAACCCAACCAAAATCAAATCAAACAACCCTCTGCACTTTACGTCTAGCCTAAAACCCTAAACTATCCATCCCTCTTGGCTATGATCCTTTGGAGAGAGCCATCTCCATCTTGGTAGGGCTAGCTACCAAGCGAAAATATTGGTATGTGGTTACCTCAGCTAGACTCTTCCTCTGCCATGGAGATCTGAAGGAGTGATAACATACTAGTACCGTTGCCGAGGAACGAAAGGTTCATTTTCCCTGGGTGTATGACTAGTTCTCATTGAAGTTTGGTCCTTTGGATAATGGGACTAAGCTTTACAAAGGCTGATTCAGAAATTGCAATGCCTAGATTGTAGAAGCTGGCCTCAATGAGACAACGAGGCAAATTCTGCATCCTGTTCCAGTTGATTCGGTTGAAGACAACCAAAGCTTGTTCAAAAGCAAAGATGGGTACATATCACAAGTTCAATCAGAGTTCCTCCCATTGGTAAGCTCTCAATCATTACCAAGTTTAGATTTCTCTATTGAAGACTTTCCTTTAAAAATAATCTATGTTCAACTCAAAGTCTTAGATCTGATCCTATTAAGTCTGACCCTGTTGAGATATTGGCTTCTAAAAGATACACCAAGTCAAACCATAACCCTAATCCTCCTTCTCCAGTTGATAACCCTGAGAGGTTTTTGAGAGAACCTAAAGTCCCTATCCCTAAGACTGAAACCCCTAAATTGGAAAGGACCACTTCCTTGCTAGGTAAAATGCATAGTATCAAGGATATACCTTTCGACATTAAATTTGAGTTATCCTTGTTTTGATCAAAGTCTGAGTCTAGTCTTACAGAAGAAATTTTCGATCCCATAAAGTTTGACTCATATCTTTATGACTCAAAGTCATTGCTTAACTGACCTTCTACTACTTCTCATTCTTTAAAACTCGAGCACGACATTTGGTCAAATTTTGACAAACTTCAAAGCCTAGCAAATCAGTTACAGATCACTGCTGAAAAGGCTTATATTCAGTATCAACTTGAGCTCTTATCTTCTACCACACCCTCTACTACGCCTCCAAAATAATCCAACTCACCCCCTCCATCCTCATCTCAACCAACACAACCCAATGCAGTTCCCATCCACCATTCCCCATGAGTTATGGCGAGATTTGCACCTTTGGTGTTACCTAGTCAGTTGGAAGCATTACCTTAGACCTATGGCCAAAGACTTCTTCCGTTTGATAGCAGCCCAGGAGTAACAGTGTAACAACATATTGATAAGATATTTGATTTCATTTACTTAGAGGAAGTCGATGAAGATGATGCTAAAATAAGACTGATAGCTCAAAGTTTTTCAGGAGACGTGAAAAAATGTTCTGTGGTTTGGCAGCAAGCTCTATTAGTTCTTCAGCCATACTTAATGAGTTGTTTTTAGCTAGATGGTAGGAAAATAAAAATCCATTGCAGATCTTGGTGGAATAAAACACCTTGAAGAGGAATCCTAATGAGATAATTTAGGAATTAACCATAAGATTCAATCAGGTCTACAATTCTATTCCGGACAACATGAAACCTCCACTTGGTTTGGAACGTTAGCATTACCTAGATTCTTTTGATCCAGAGATGACATATTAGTTGAGGGAAAGGGATCCCACAACTCTCGAAGATATGCAGAACAATGTGGCAAGTGTCGAAGAAAACTTGATGATCGAGAAGTCTCAATTGAAACATGAGAAACCAGAAAAGAGAGTGACAATCAAAGAAGAACATTCTACTTCTACCAATCTCAAACTAGATGCATTAATCAAAACCATGGATAGAATGGCTGACTTGGTGATAATTTCAGTTAGATCTGCGGAGCCACAAGTTAGAAATCCTAACTTTAGAAATCAACAGCTACCTCAGTACAGGATAAAACAAAGAGATCAAAAGGATTCTGAAGAATCGACATCTCAGCAGCCTATTCAAACACCCTTACAGCAGAATTATGCTCAAGGAGAATATGATTATGAAACAGAACCAATTTTTGAGGAAAATCACTTATTTAGGGAAGATCACCATCCCATTTTCTTGACTGAAGATGAGAAATATGTCGAGAAGGTAGAGGAGCCTAAAGATGACGACTACATACTAGTAAGTGACAATGCATTAGAAACCCAAAAAAATGATTATCAAAGAGGATATTTGAATGCTTTCAGTTCTCAGTAGAATCAATATTCTTTGAGGAATAGAGATGTCCCAATCACTCAGAAAAGGAAATCACAACAGAAAGACACCCAATAGAAATCAAATCCTCAAGGAAGTCAAAACAAAGGTAAGGAGTTAGCAGCAACCGATCAAAGTAGAGTGAAACAATAATCTACAAGTACTCTGAAAAAGTATCATGAAATCCAAAGGAAGGATCAGATACCGAGAGATCTGCCCGATAAGAGAGACAATGACCAAAAAGAGGTAGATAGAACTAGCTCTTTCAATCTAGAAACTGAAATTTCAAAGTTGAAAGTATCAATCCCTCTCACTGAACTTGTCAAAATAACCATTACAAGTCTGATATAATTAAAATGCTTAAAGTTGATCCTACGTCTGACATGGTTAATATTGAAGATGACGAACCTGAATTGATTTTTGGTCCAGCCATAGATGGTCAGTCAGGTGATAGTGATGTTCCTCCATTTTATATCAGTTTAAGAATTCACCAATTTATTCTTCACCACTCCATGCTTGACTCTGGAGCCTCTCATAACTTAATTCCAAAAGCCATCATTGAAAGGTTGGGTCTAGATATAACTTATGAGTATCATGACTTGTATTCTTTTGATTTCGGAAAGGTATGTTGTCTTGGTCTAATTAAAGACTTGGTAGTATCTCTAGATCAAATCCCTACCAAGAATGTTTCAATGGATGTGGTGGTAGTTGATATACCACCATGGTATGGCATGTTATTGTCGAGATCCTAGGGAGAAAAACTAAGAGGCACATGGCAATTAGACTTCTCCTATGCTACCATCCCAGTTTTCGAGCAATTGAGAAAGTTGTACTGAGAAAAAAAAATGAAGTTTATGATAAATAGCAAGGTGAAACCGAAAAATCATCCCATAAATGTTGTACATACAGATTTAGAATCGTTTATTTTGTATAATGATGATGTAGATAGCCAACTTGTAGAAATTAAAGATGTACCAGATATTTTCAACACTGTAAGGACAGTTTCAGACCAAGAAAGAGAAGCACTACCAAACTAATCTGAAAAACCATCAAACAAGGAAGAAAAAGGGTCATATCAGTCATCTGAAAAGGTAATGGAAACTTCCGAAGAATTTGAAGTGAAAGTTTTGAAAATTGACCAAAAACAACAAAAAGATGGACAGCTCTTGGAGGAGGAAAATGGCCTTTGGACGATGGACTTTGATGGGACCTTGGGAAAGACAGAGTAGGTATTGGTATTTGGATTCAAAGTCCACATCATCATCAACAAGATAATCTCCCTTAGCATCTTAGATTATGCTCATATAAGTTAGCTTTTTATTGCACTAACAATGAGGCAAAGTATGAAGAGTTGACCATAGGTTTGAAGATCTTGAAGAGGTTAGGTGCCCGCAGAATTTTCGTGTATGGTGATTTAGAACTTGTAATCAAGCAAGTTAAAGGTGAATATCAAGCTCACCATCCACAAATGAAACATTATAGAAATACAGTTTTATATATTCTTAGAATTTTTCCTGAATATACACTTTCAGCTGTACCAAGGACTCAAAATCTTATGGTGGATTCATTGGCTACAGTTGCAAGTAATTTTAAAATTCCATTTTTTTCTAACAAGAAATTCGAGATTCATGTCAAGCATCGGCCCTCATTTCCTAATAACTTGCGATATTGGCAAGTATTATGGTATGAAAGACAGCATAATAGCTTTCTTCAGAGTGAAGGAGAGTTTGAAAATTGTTCTATGGACGAAGTCTCTGATGAAGATGATCAATTCATCGAGGAAGCTCAGATTGATATACTACAGCTGAAAGATAACAATATTATGAAAGGTCTCATACCTTTGGAAGAATTGTTTGATTAGGATGATGTAACAAGGAAGCCTACATTGGTTCCTACAGAGAAAGGTGTCGAAGACATGAACATCAGAACAACAGAGAAACCAAAAATGATCAAGTTGTCCAAATCATTATCTCCCGAAGCAAATGAGAAATACATTCATTTACTGTCTGAATTTTCTGATGTCTTTGCTTGGGATTATGCATATTTGAAGGAGTATGATAAGAAGATAATTCAACACACAATTCCAATTAAGCCTGATCAAAAGCCCTTTAGGAAAAAACTAAGAAGGCTCAATCCAAGATTGTTGCCATCCATATAAAAATAAGTTAATAGACTTTACAAGGCGAGCATCATTGTTCCCGTCAAATTTTCTGACTGGATATCAAATCTAGATCTGGTGAGAAAGAAGAGTGGGGAGATAAGGATTTGCATAGACTTCAGAAACTTGAACAAAGTGTCTCTAAAAGACAATTACCCACTTCCAAAAATGGACCATATTCTTCAAAGAGTTGTTGGTGCTTCCCGGCTTTCACTTTTGGATGGTTATTTCTTTTATAATCAAGTTTTAGTGCATGAGGATGATTAGGCTAAGACGGCATTCACCACACCTTGGGGCAAATTCAAATATGCAAAGATTCCATTTGGTCTCAAAAATGCAGGGGCCACTTTTCAACGTGCCATAGACATAGCATTTTCAGATGAAAAAAATGTTTTCCTAGTTGTATACTTAGATGATGTAACTGTATTTTCACATTCATATGATGAACAGTTGCATCATTTAAGAATCATTTTTTAGAAGTGTAGAAAGTTCAGAATCTCTCTCAATCCAAAGAAAATTATGTTTGCTATGGAGGAAGGCAAACTCCTCGGCCACATTATTTCGAAAGACAACATTCAGAAATACCCTTCAAGAGTAGAATCCATTTAGGAAATTGATTTTCCTCATAGCAAAAAGGAAATCCAAGCTTTCAATGGTAATATGAATTTCTTACGAAGATTTATTCCTAATTTTGCTGAGCATCTTAGAGAAATGACCAATATGTTGAAAAAGGATAATGAGGTAAAATGGTTTGAAGAAGCTCATAAGTCCTTTCATGCCGTCAAGGTTTCCTTAAATATTGCCCCTGTTTTGATTAGTCTTGATTCTACCAATGATTTTATCACATTTTCATTTGCTTCTGAGCATACTATGGTAGTGGTGCTAATGCAAAAAAGGGATAAAATTGAGATGCCAATTTCATTTTTCAGTTGCAAAATCAGGGAGCTCTTAAGTACAATATCATTGAGAAACAGGCATGAGCTTTGGTAAAGGCAATCAAAGATTTTAGAGTTTACATCTTACATCTGCACACTCTTGCTTATGTGCCTAATGCAGCGATAAAAGAAGTCCTTCTGCAGAATGACCCGGAAGGTAGAAGAGTAAGATGGATAGCAGCACTATTAGAATATGATATTGATATCAGGCCTACAAAGATGATCAAGGGTCAAGGCTTAGCTAAACTCATGGCTGAGTCAAACCTCCATGCTCTAGAAATCAACCTTGTAGAAGCATTGTCAGACAATCAAGAAGAAGTGGATCTCATTTAGGTACCTGATATATTCCTCTCGTCTCCACGATATTTTGATATTATTTATGTACTTTAGCATCTAAATCCCCCTCCAGGAATTTCTAAGGCTAAGACCAGGTCATTGAAGTTGAAGGCTTCCAGATATTGTATCATGAATAGTGCACTTTATTGGAAAGATCTGAGAGGTGTATTGCTAAACTGTTTGACAGATGATGAGTCCAAAGAAGTAATAAATGACTTCCACAAAGCAGATTGTGGGGGTCACTTGTATTGGAAGACAAAGGCAAAAAAAGTACTCAGAGTGGGTTAATATTGGCCTACACTTTGTGCAGATATCTACAAGGCAGTGATGAGTTGTCACGAATGTCAAGTTTTCCAAGGTAAAAGAAAGCTTCTTCCTTTGCCTCTACAACCTATATCAGTCAATGCACCTTTTTAGCAGTGGGGCCTAGATTTCATAGGTGAGATCAATCCATCATCATCCACACAACATAAGTGGATATTGACAACTACGAACTACTTCACAAAGTGGATCGAAGCGATCCCAACCAGGCAAGCAACTGATTCAATTATCATTCAGTTTTTAGTAACTAATATCTTGTCCCATTTTGGTTGTCCTAATAATATTATCACAAACAACGCGGCAGCATTCAAGTCCAAAAAGATGACTGAGTTTTGTGACAAGTACAACATAAAGTTGGAACATTCTACTGCAAACTATCTGCAAGGAAATGGTTTGGTGGAGTTTTCCAATAAATCTGTAATCAACATCATCAAGAAACTATTGGAGGCCAACAAAAAGAATTGTCACAAAGAACTGATCAATGCATTGTGGGCAGATCAGGTTAGTAGTAATAAATCTCTTGGGCTTTCTCCTTTTTTAGATTGTGTATGGAGTAGATATTGTCTTTCCTACGTCATTAGCAGTCCTGGTCATCAAATTGTTACAAGAAGCAGGAAGTGAAGAGAATGATATGCAGTGCCGAATCAATCAAATGATTCACTTAGAACAGACATGGGAAGAGGTATTTCATAATACCTCCAAGCTTCATGAGAAGATAAAGACGATCTATGACTGGAAAACAAAGGAATATGATTTCAAAATCGAAGATGTGGTACTTTGTTGGGATGCTAGAAATGAGGACAAAGGTAAGCATGGAAAATTCGAGAATTTATGGAAAGGTTGTTATCAAATTTCAGCTTTACGGGGACAAAATGATTTCTTGTGGAAGAGATGAACAGAGAACCATGCTTAGGAGGACCAGTCAATGGTAGGCTCCTAAAGCATTATCTTTTCTGAATTGTCCTGGTTTCATTGTACATACATTTTAAATTTTTTGCAAGTGTGAAGCTGATGATCATTGGAGTTCGGAGCCGGAAGTGAAGGCCATGGAGCTTCACTAATTTTCTACTCTTTTAATATTCATTCCTTAGTCATGTAAGTCAGTTTCAAGTCAGTTTTGAGTTTTTGACTGTATTGGCCCATATGGTAAGGCTACTTGGTCTATGGTGTTCTTGGCACCTCCAAGGAGCTACCATCCCTAAATAAGGCCAATGTTGGAGTCAGTATTTGCATACTACCATCAGTGATCAAAATCCCTCTTTTATATCATATTAGTGTCCCGTTGAAATTTTTTGCATTCCACTTAGGTAATCATGCAAAACTTTACTCATTGACGGCAGCCCAAAATCCAAAATCACTTTCCCCTCTCAAAAATTTGTGCTTGCTAGCCCACCTTCATGTGTCTTGCTGACAATCCATTGACCATGAAGGCTCATTTCATCATGTTTTATATCAGTCACATTCTTCTGAAATTTAGTTATTTAAGGTTCCATTAGGTCACCTAGGTTTTATTTTCCCAAGGTCCAATAAATCACCATCTCACTGCATAAGGTGAGCAAAATATGAGAGTGAAGAAAATAATATCATTTTCAGTTAAATAAAGGTTTAAAAGCATGTAACCATGGTTACTGAAAGCCCCAAATTTGATTTGAAAAGGGAATTTATTCCAATTTGTAAATTTTAACTTCAAAACAGATGTAATAAATTTTATTTTCATCTATGTAATTCTATGTCTATTATATGTAATAAGTCACTATTTCAGCTATATACTCAATTCAATTTGCCAATAGTATTCAAACAAAGGTCATCAAGATTGCCAAAAGCATCATCCACCTGTCAAAAGAAAGAGGGTCAGAAAGTCAAAAGAAAAGCATTAGTATGAAAGCTTGAAAAGTGACATGAAACATTACAAAGTGGGTGTGAAATTCATAAATCAAAATAATTCAACTATAAAAGCTCTCAAGACATCTATGCAAACTCAATTCGCACTCCTACACTTTCAAATCTCCTCAGCAAAAGAAGATTTTCGAATTTAAGGCAAAATTGGCTAAAGCAAAGCCAGAGGGTGCATTTAGACAAGGAAGGGTGCATTTGACTAGGTCATTGCACATTTTCCAGAGATTTTAGTGCATTTTACACAGTGTTGTGCTCTTGTAGCTGAACAACGCTTTTGACTGGGTCGCTGCGCATTTGCCTAGGAGGACAAAAAACATGCCAGAATGTCCTCCATTGCCACCAAACTTTGAAATTTGTCATCACACACTTCATTAAATGAGGTCGGTGGGAAAATATATTCATCCCTCCCCTCCATTGTTGATATACATAACGTTTCTTATTCTTTGCTGTCATTTCTAAACTCAAAACCCTAGTAACATATTTTCACTCTTAAATCACTTTTCTTAGCATTTCGTTACCACTCCTATCACTTAAAGACTATCCACTATCACCTCCCTCATACCACACATCCCCATTCCCTCCTCATCAAATCTCCTCACATCATTCGATATTTCCCACACCCATATTCCATTTTATCATCTCCTAGGGTTTTGACAACAATAACTCATGGCAGAAGAAGAGCACAGAAGTCAGAGTGAGGAAGAAAGACAAGAGAGGAGGTGACATAATAAAGGAGGAAGAATTATTAGAAATGAGCCAACCAACACCAGAGAACTCATGGCATATCCCATCACTGTGGCAAGCTTTAAACATATGGGCTATTTTTGAGTTTTGTGAGAAAATGGAAAGGATCCGCATCATCCTGAGTTGACCAGATTATTCATCAGCAACCTCCATGACAATCAGGCAATCCTTGTTGGTGGCAGCTTCACCATATCTCCTGCTATTATATCAGCTGCCACTGGGATCCCAAATATTGGAGAAAAATGGTTTAAACAAGGAGAATTGGATCATTACTATTATGAGCCATATCTTAAACCAAGCTACAAGAATGAGAGAAAGAGGTTTTTTCCTTTCTCTTACCTCCTAGATAGATATGTTCCCATGATGAAAATCATCATGAATTACTTCACATGTGAGGGTAGGTTTTCTAGACTCTATTCCTATCATTTCCAGTTACTCATGCATTTCACAAGAGTCAAAATGCTTAATATACCCCACTATCTTTATTAGTACATTGAAAATATGTCATTCATTACCCGAAGAAATGATTATGATCATCAAATGCATAGCATCTTTCACCACTCTCTCATCAAGATGATAGTCCTACACCACCTTGATCATCTTAACATTGCATGGGACACTTTCATATCCAATGAGATTTCATAGTCCCACCTACTCAACATGGCCAAGAAGCACCTTCATCTTCTCACCCATCCACCTCCATTCCTCCACCTCAGCCCATACATCATCCATCTTCATCTGATGACTTAGCCACACCATTACCTCCATCATCACCATTTCATGAGCCTATTGATTCACCTGGTAGGGATGAAGGCAGTGGGCAAGAGCATATTGATCATGGTGAGAGAAGCAAGCCCAAAGGGCTGGTTTGTAGAAATTCTCACTATAGATCAACTTGATAATGCAATATACTAAAGCAAAATACTTAATATACTTCTACAATCAAACTTGTGTAAGCTTAATCGATTTGAGCAAGATCAAACAGAACACATATAATAGAGAAAAAGAATCAATACACATGAAACACAAAAGAATACTCTGGGGAAAGCCTCAGCTAAAAACCACGCTATCTGTATTATCATACAAGTGGAAATATCTCAGAATTACACAAATCTTTAGCTCTCACATCTATCCATCTCTCAGTACAATCCCTCACTGTTGCTCATAGAAAAAATAGACAGCTCATATGACTTTCCTCTACCCTCCAATTATCCTATTTCCTTGTGCAGTTTTCCCTGGGTGTTCCTGCTATAACCTTGTGTGACACTGATCTCACACATTGCTCCAACACACTGTAAAACTACAAAAATATCAAGGAATGAATTCCTTTTGCATGCAAGAGATTTTCTTATAGGAAAATTATTGCAACTAATAGTACACTATCCCTGCCTTTAATATCAACTGGGTCTTTGTCTGAATTGACATGCATGAGTTATTTATGAGAGAATATTCAGTTATCTGGAGTACACTAGCTTCATGCATGCATGCATTAACTGACTAAACTCACAATTAGTTCCTCCAAAAGTTTGGAACTAATTTAACTGGACTTAGCTCAGTTAACTGAGCTAACTAATTACAACTCAAATACAACTCATCCTTATCTCCTTAATTAAGGGATAAATTCCTCAATCAAAGGGATAACTGTTTCATGACTTCACAAAGACTTCATGTTTGATTTTCTCCAACTAATTAACTCAATATGAATTAATTAATTATTTTTCAAACAGCTA
>APFE030299373.1:51482-79410 GCA_000404065.3 Pinus taeda
ATTAAAATTGGAATATTCTTGTTGCCATATTTCAACACTCCCTCTCAACAAGAAAGGGATAATCTGCCACCCCGATCCTGTCTCTATGGAACTCAAATTTACACTTTGACAATGCCTTAGTCAAAATGTTAGCATCTTGCTCTTCGGTCAAAATATACTACAATAACATGATCCTCCTCGCCACACTGTCCCTGAGATGATGATACCGAATGTCGATATGCTTGGACCTGTCATGAAATATTGGATTCTCAGAGAGTTTGATACAGCTCTGACTATCACAATAGATCACAGTTGGATCCATCCTCTGATCAAACAAACCAACTAGAATTTTCTACATCTAGACGGCCTCACATGCTGCCTGACTTGCAGCCATGTACTCAACCTCTACTGAGCTAAGTGCAACTGACCTCTATTTCCCGTTGTACCAAGAAACTGTTGCTGACCCAAGGTTTAAAATTCCTCCTGATGTGCTCTTCCAATCTGATGGACTCCCTGCCAAATCTGCATCAATGAAGCCCTGTAGCTTCACCCTCTCTGTCCTTTTGTACCATAATGCATACTGAGATGTGCCTCTGAGGTATCTCAAAAAATTCTTAGCTACCTTCCAAAACATCTTGGTAGGTCAAACCATAGCATAACTCAGTTGGTTCACCGCATAGCACAAATTTGGTCGTGTGTTCACTAAGTACATCAGTGAATCCACAAGTTGCCTGTACACAGTGGCTTCTACTACTTCTCCTGAAGTAGCATCCTCCTTCCTCCAATTACCTGCAAGAGGAGTCTGCATGGGCTTGCACTTCTCCATGTGGAACCTCCTTAGTATCTCATTGGCATACTTTCCCTAAGACACAAACAACTCCCCATCCTTCTGCCACACTTCCATGCCAAGGAAGTAGTGCATGAGACCCATGTCTTTCATCACGAATTCTCTTGCAAGGTCCTCCTTGCAAGACATGATCATATGATCATCACCTTTCAATATGAGATCATCAACATAAAGAACAATGATCAACTGCTTACCTTCCACCATGATGTGGTATAGGTTCGCATTTTCTTCACTCTTTGTGAAGCCCAACCCGGTGAAGTAATTGTCGGTCCTGGTGTACCAAGCATAAGGTGCTTGCTTCAGCCTGTACAAATCTCTCTTGAGTTGGCACACATGAGACTCATGATCGAAGGTCTCAAAACCTTTCAGCTACTCTATGTCCACCTCCTCCTCAATATTTCCATTGAGGAATGTAGTCCTCACATTCATCTGATGGATCTTCCAACCCATCTATGATGATACTGCCAATATCGATATGATAGATGAGTACATTGCGACAGGAGAAAAAGTCTCATCATAGTCGATCCCCTCGACTTGTGAGAAACCACAGGCAACAAACCTTACCTTATGTTTCTCCACACTACCATTAGCGGCTTGCTTTACCTTGTAAAGCCAACGAGAACTCACAACTGACTTGTTCTCCGGTCTTGGAACCACATCCCAAACATTGTTCCGAACTATGGAGTCATACTCCTCCACCATAGAATCAACCCAAATCGGCTGCTGCACTGCTTCCTGAAAGGAAGATGGCTCAGTCTCAATACATTCCCTAACAAGGGCCATGTATCCAGTGTAACTATCAGGTGACCTCCTTTGTCTGTGTTGAGAAGATGGTTCTCTCACATTCTCTTGCATCCGACAACAATCTGTCAGCTTCCCTTGAGCACTTCTGCCCATCTCTGGAAGACTCTGCTTGAGTGGATGTCTCCACTCCTGGAACCTCTGCATGCGGCTACTCTACATCAGTTTGAGACTCCTTCTCCTTAGGAACTAAAAGTTCCTCCACAGCCTGCCCTCTCAAGGGAAACTCGCATGGCCTTCTTCTCATCAAACTTTAGATCTCTGTGTACCATTGTCCTCCGACTGGTAGGCAAGTACACCCGATAGTTGTGACGTGTATCAGTGTACCCCACAAGTATCCCCAACTCAACTGTTGGCTCAAGTTTCTTGTGGGCATCCTTGGTCACATGGAAAAATACCGATGAGCCAAAGATCCTGAAGTGACTCACATCTGGTCTCCTCCCAAAGAAAGCTTCTTCTGGTGTCTTCATCCCAAGTATGAGATGTGGGCTTCTATTCTGCAAGTAGACTACTGTGTTGCATGCCTTAGCCCACAAATCAAGTGGTAGGCCTTATTCATGTAGCATCGCTCGAGCTGCCCCCACAATCGTTCTATTATTACTCTCGGCCACCCCATTCTACTGTGGGTTATGACGTGTCGTTAATTCCCATTTAATTCCTTCTGCTAAATAGAAGTCCTTAAAATCTTGAGAGACTACTCTCCATCATTATCACTCCTCAAGACCTTGATCTTCTTCCCTGATTCTTTCTCAACCAAAGCTTTGAACTCACAAAACTTTGAGAAGGTTTGATCCTTCTTCTGCATGAAATATATCGAGCATTTACAAGAAAAATCATCAATGAAAATCACATAATACCTTTGTTTCATGGTGGATTCTGTCGAGAATGGTCCACACACATCTGTATGAACTCGCTCTACGATCGCCACAACTCGACTATCTCGATCATGAAAGGAATACTTGGCGTACTTTCCCAAGGTACAACCTTTGCATGTATCCACTTGAGCAAGTTTACCTTTGAGAAGTCTGGTAGATATATGTTGCATTATCTTCAAGGCCGCATGATGCAAGTGGCCCAACCATCTAAGCCATAACTCACCAATGTCTTGGCTTTGCACCAGTTCTGCTTTCGAACTCAATGCAGCAGAGTCATCTACCTCTAGTTTATAGAGATTCTTCACTTGAATCCCAATCCTCTTGGTCTGACCAATGGCTATGTGTCTCAGGAACACCTTTCCTTTACTGAAGACAACATCGTAGCCTTTGTCTTCCAACATTGCAACCGATACCAAGTTCTTCACCAGTCCAAGCACATACTTCACATCTGTCAAGGTGAGAGGAGATATATTATCCCTCTGAAAAGTAATCGTGCCCATTCCTGAAACGCTGCACTTCTCATCGTCACTCATCTCTATGTGAATCTTGAGGTCTTTCTCCTCCAAGGTACTGAACAAACTCTTATCGCTGGTCATGTGGAATGAGTCTCCATTGTCAAGGTACTAGACACAACCCACCATCGATGAAACCATACATGCGATGAGACTAAAATCCAATTCAAACTGAGAGGCTAATGCCTCACCTTCTGATCCTTTCGAGGATCCCTTCTTAGATTTATTCAATGGAAAATTAGTTACATAATGGCCCACCTCATGGCAATTAAAACATCTCACTTTAGATTTGTTAATCTTCTTCCCACCATGAGAAGAACTTGATTTCGAACAGGAAGCCTTCCCTTTCCCTTTCCTCGCCTTACTTGCTAAGGCTATATTTTCTACATCATCATGCTTAGATGAAGAACCATCTCTGGTGCTCCTCCTAATCTTCTCCTGCATCAGATCCGACCACAGTCGTTCCCAATCTGGCAGTTTCTCTCTTCCATTCACCGAGTCCTGGTAGCTATGCCAGCTCTTGGGAAGACCGAGGAGAGCAAGACTCACCATATCATTGTCAGATGTAGTTATTCCTACACTACCAAGCTCATCTCTGCAAGTGGTGAGCTTGTTCAGGTATGTAGAAATAGTATCGCCCTTTTCACACTTGATTTTTTGAAGCTTGTCCTTGAGTGCCAGTTTCCTCTGGTCGTTGTTGTTTTGATAGAGGTCCTTCAATGTCTTCCACATTGAAAACAAAGTCTCCTTCCCATGGAGACTCAAGAAAATATGGTCTCAAAGTCCCTCCAGAAGAATCTACCTCGCCTTCGCCACACACTTCTTCCATTCAGCCAATTCTTGGGCATTAGCTACAGCTGGCTTGGGGATTTCTTGATCAATGCAATACTTCAAACCATTGTCTTCTAATACCGCTTCCATGCGATCCTTCGATGCTATATAATTCAAGCTACCATCCAGTGGATACTCAAGTCTGAAGCCATTGAACACCATTGGTGAAATTAGAGGTATGATAAGAATTCGATTTAACTTCTCCAACCAAGAACTTCAAACTTCAAATTTTCCCTTCTTCAGTATAATGTTTACTGCTTTGATCACCTTTTCTCTGATACCATATAGAAATTCTCACTGTAGATCAACCTGATAATGCAATATACTAAAGCAAAATACTTAATATACTTCTATAATCAAACTTGCAGAAACTTAATCTATTTGAGCAAGATCAAACAGAACACATATAATAGAGAAGAAGAATCAATACACATGAAACACAAAACAATACTTTGGGGAAAGCCTTAGCTAAAACCTCGCTATCTGTATTATCATACAAGTGGAAATATCTCAGGATTACACAAATCTTTAGCTCTCAATACAATCCCTCACTATTGCTCATAGACAGAATATATAGCTCATATGCCTTTCCTCTGCCCTCCAAGCCTCCTATTTCCTTGCACAATTTTCCCTGGGTGTTCCTATTATAACCTTGTGTGACACTGATCTCACACACTACTCCAGCACACTGTAAAATTGCAAAAATCTCAAGGAATGGATTCCTTTTGCATGCAAGAGATTTTCTTATAGGAAAATTCCTGCAACTAATAGTACACTATCCCTGCCTTTAATTTAAACTGGGTCTTTGTCTAAACTGACATGCATGAGTTATTTATGAGAGAATATTCAGTTGTCTAGAGTACACTAGCTTCATGCATGCATGCATTAACTGACTGAACTCACAATTAGTTCCTCCAATAGTTTGGAACTAATTTAACTGGACTTAACTCAGTTAACTGAGCTAACTAATTACAACTCAAATACAACTCATCCTTATCTCCTTAATTAAGGGATAACTTCCTCAATCAAAGGGATAACTGTTGCATGACTTCACAAAGACTTCATGTTTGATTTTCTCCAACTAATTAACTCAAGATGAATTAATTAATTATTTTTCAAATAGCTGGTGAGACTAAATTCGAATTTTAATTCTCAATTTGAATTCAAGGACAAATTAAAATTGGAATATTCGTGTTGCCCCATTTCAACATGGTTTAGGTACCTTGGCACATACCTATCGAAGAGGGCATAGGCAATTGTTTTCTCCACTGATTGTGAGAGGGGCCTTGCCTTCTTCATCAGCAAAGAAGGTACAAAGGGTAAGGAAAAGGTTATAGAAGCAGAGATCTAGCAACATGAGGAACACCTCCATGAGATAGAGCATGACTTTCAGTTAGTTGATTTAGATGGGCATGATGACAGTGAAAGCACAACTATTTTCATCAAGTAGAAGAATGGACTCATAGGAGAGCTCCAGGTAAACTTTCAAAGGGCCAAATACATTATCTCATACTATGAGCAGGAGAACATGCAATTTGAGGTAAAAAATGATCTCATGGGGATTCAGCTTATCAAAGCAAAGGGAGAGGCTGAAAAGGCTAAGGCCTTACTTGATGAGGCATATGGACAGTATGGTGAATAGCTTGATGAACATGTACCAAGAAGAAGGCCAAGGACTAGAGGCCTAAAGAGAGCCTCGGAGCTAGAAAGGCAAAAGGAGGAAAAACTAGCCAATGAGCTCACCTTGAATGAGCAATTTACCAAAATGATAAATGAGAACCAGGAACATTGGATTGAGAGCGTAAATGGCCATATTGAGATCCTATTACACAAGGCCAACTGGGATGTTGAGATTCAGAGAAATATGGCAAAGTATTATGCCATGAGAAACAAAATTGCAAGGGCCAAGCTCAAAAGAGCTCATGCAAAAATTGAAACCTTCACCAAGCAAGAGGAGAAAAAGAGGCTAGATATTCTTACCAAGGCATCACTCCATGCCTCAAACATATGATCAGCTATCAGCCCACCAATTTTGACCACTTTTGAACAAATTTTGCAAGTCATGATTTTTTGTGATTTTTTAAAGTATTTTTTTTGCACAGTGAAATGGTCAAACACACAGCACCTTAGACGTTGTGATATTTTTTGGAGAATCCAGTGACAAAATGGTAATTATTTTTGGATTCAAAGTGATGAGGCCATGTACCCTATGAAGTTTCTAAGCATTAGGAGGAAAACTGGTCAGCCAAAAGGGTCAAAAACCATCAAAAAACCACCTTTCTGCCTCTTTTTTGGCCTGGTCACTGTGCGTTTACCAGTCTTGAGTGATTGGAATTTTGATAGGTAAAATGACCTCCAAATGGAAAACTTAAGGCATATTTGGAAAGTATACTCAAAGAGCTTTCCAGCGAGCTATCTTGGAGAAAATTTGGACACTGGGAAGCATCCAAAAGCAGCCTTGAAGTTGAAGGGCACGTTTGACAGTTCAAGGGCGCGTTTGACCTAAGGCGAATTGATGTTTTACTCATGTAATTGATCAAGATGATGTAATTATTATGTTATTTACTTTTATCTAGGTTAAATACATCAGTAAAATGACCTACATGGCATGTAATGAATCTGTTTGCTAGAGTTAGGGATGAGTCACTTTGACCACCTTACACTCTAGCTATCAGTTTAGTTTTTCTTGCAACTGCTCCTCCTCTCATGGATTCAACCCCTGAGGCTAGGATGAGTTGTTTTGAGGCCTATATTATGTATTTTATTAGTCATTTTATAGGTTGTAATCAGTTAGATGTTTGGAAATTGATTAGAGACACTAGTGTAATCAATATTTGACAGAATTTAATGAATGAGTTGCAGTTATTTTGGTGGAATACCTGTGGTGTGGAATTTTGACATAGTTTCTTCTTATGTTTCATATATTTGAATGTTTTGTACTCCCATATTTTAGTTCACTTCTATGATATGCTGATTTTCAAGTTGATAAGCAGAATACATTTTATATGCTCTGTTTTGGGGAAATCTACATAGTTTGTCCATTTTCTTCATTTTAGAAAGAATACATGTGTGTCTTACTCTTTCTAGCATCTCACCAGTCCTATCCATCTCACATCATAAAATTAAAGTGTTTGAGTGCATAACTACCTTGCTCCATCAAATGTCTACAACCATACCCTCATTTACCCTAACCTAATCTTTTGACCTAATTCTCTTCCAACAACCCAACCAAAATCAAATCAAACAACCCTCTGCACTTTACATCTAGCCTAAAACCCTAAAATATCCAACCCTCCTGGATGTTACCCTTTGGAGAGAGCCCTCTCCAGATTGGTAGGGCTAGATACCAAGCTAAAAGATTGGTCTGTGGTTACCTCAGCTGGACTCTTCCTCAGCCTTGGAGATCCAGAGGAGTGATAACAATAGACATGTTATGAGGAGTTTTTTTTAATTAATTTTGCAACCACATGTATGGGGTAATTTTGATGTAACATTTATCATATGTCATGTATTTGAGTCATTGGTCCATAGGAGATGATCATAGAAGCCATGTTTTTATTGATATATCCATGTAAAATGTTCATGAAGCCATGTACTTATATTGTATGTGTCATTGAGTCATCTAGTCATGAGTTATGAGGTCATATTATGGTCATATGAGAGTTTTGTATGAGGTTTTATGTCGCTAATACAACCATATATTTATCAATGTATATGTCATTCAGTCATGTTCATGTGGATTATATGTCCATATGGTGCTTCTATTTGTGAGAAGGAAGCATTGTTTGCAGCAAAAGTGGTCCATTGCAAGTTGGAGATGATTTTGGAGATGACATATGTTTACAGGGAGCATTATATGTTCCTATTTACTTCATTCATCCATTGTTGGCATTATGGTCTACTTGGAGGTGTTCATGGTGTGCCTCATGCTATGCTTTGACTATTGGGGTTCTTGACCTCATTATATGAGCAAAGAGGTTGATGATGGCCATTGGCGTTGCTTCTATGGAGAGTACCAGTTGATGCTTCATATGCATAAGGTTGCTTGTTGTTGTTCATTCTGATGCTGCTCATAGATTATTTTTATGGTTGTTAGTGCATATTGTTGTTGTTTCTAGAGGTTGTTTGGCTTATTATGTTGCTTGTTACTACTGATATGAGAGGTATGGATACTTGTTGATGTGCATTACTATTTATACATGTAGAGATCGGATCCTCCAATGTTTCCACTTAAATTCTTGTTGCCTTATCAGATGGAGTTAACCATTTACCATTGATGTCAAAGGGGGAGTGTTAGAATAAATGATGGTATAGAGATTGTGTGTGGTTGCCATCAATGCCAAAGGGGGGTATTGTTTGCATTATGGTGTTCATGGTTCTAGCTAGCTAATGTTGGCAATGGTTTTATGATGGCAACTAGTTTGTGTCGGCATTGATGTCAACCCTATGTAGTCTAGCCAATGTATTGATGTCATCCTTGTAGCATATGGTTGTTGAGTTAGCATTGAGATGGTTATGTTGAAATTGATGTCAACCTTGATGTAGGATGATGCCAGTGATTTGGTCTAATGGTTTCTCATGTGCTAGTGGTGGTTATGTTCTTGTTCATGACCTAGTGGAGTAATGCCTATCTAGTGCAACAACTAGAGGATGACTTGTAGCAATGGCTTGTTGGCTTAATGATGATGTTTCATAAATGTTACATTGGTGTGCAGAGGTGTTGCAACTTGTGCAGGTGTTTGTGGAGAGTATAGGAATTTTTGACACTCATGTCAACCTTGTTTTGTCGGATTCTAGGTCAACTTGGTGATGACACTTGTTCATAAGTTTACCATCTTTCAAGAGGTGTCACATAGTTTGGCAGAGGTTCGAAGGTTTGTACAAATGCTTAGAGAAGAAGAGGATCAATTTCAGGAAGTTTGGAGCCAAAGTAGAGTTGAAAACTTGAATTTTTAAGTGCATGCGTAGGTCTTGTGAAGGAAATTCATGTATATGCAAGTTTTATGAAGGAAAGTAGCATATACATCCTAGAAGTGAATTTCTCTGCATTCCTTGCGCACATCAGGAGAAATTCAACATGGTAATTCGTTGAAGCTTATAAATTAATTATTTGAGGTCGAAAATGGTTGAATAAGTCCTTCATTGGGTGTGAACTCTTTAGTGCACAAGTAGTGATGGTTATGGATGGATTTTGTCAACTTTGTGCACCTTTTATCCTAGTCAAAATGAGAAAATCACACTATATGTTTTATATAATTTATTTTGGAGTTGGGTTATGGTTGGTTTTCTGTAGTAGTGAGTGAGAGTGTGGTTGAGAGAGTTGCAGAAGAGGAGAATGCTTCGGACATACTAGAGTGAAGAAATACATCAGTGTATGAGTGCGGATGGATGCAGAATGAGAAGATTTGAAGCATGTTGCAAAATATATCAGATCTATAGCTGTTGGAGTAGAGATTTTGTTGAGAGCATTGTTGATGGTTGAGATTTTTGTTGTTGGTGATTATATTGTGCAGATTTGATGGTTATATTGTGGCCACTATTTGCTTGGGTAGAGAGCATGTTTTTTTGGTGGTGTTTTTGATTATTTGTTGCAAAGAGTCTTGTTACTGAGATCGTGTTGCATAGCTGAATCAAGTTGAGCATAGAGTCTTGGGATCCAGTGTGAAAATATATTAAACGATGTCCACATAGAGAAGAAGAGTGGCGCATTCATGAGAGTGAAATAGTGATTCCATAGCATCAACAAAAGGAATGGGTTTCTCCATCCAATCGATGTTGGATGGTCCAATCAAAGCTAGGCGAGGATCATTGATCATGATGGATTTCAACAGATGGTTGTCTATAGATTCGTGTGAGAACAAAGTCTTCCTATATGATTAGTAGGATCCAGTGTCTTGGTTCATTGGCGTTAGTCAATTGTAGATGAGGTCGAGTCTCCTAGCTGATGGGAGTCAACAAATCTACATAAAATGCGATTGATTGACATAATAGAGATTCATAATAACGTAGCAGCAACAAGGGTGGTTTTTTTCCCAGAGGGGTTTTCCACTAGATATCTTATGTCTCATGTGTCATGATGTGATTGTGATTTGATGTGTTGTTTATTATTTCTCTCATGGTTTCTTGATTTATCTTCTTACATGGTTTATTCTTAAGTGGTGATTTAATGTGTTGTTATCTATTTGATGCATGATTCAGTAGAGAAGTTAGAAATGATAAAAATGGTATATAGATCACACTATTGATTCCTTCATCCCCACCCCTTCTTAGTAGTGCTCAAGGTTTCCAACACACACACTCTCACACACACACACACGTGTGTGTGTGAACATTTTACATTTCATTACAATTGCATTCTATTTTTAATTGCAAATTACCTTTTTTTATCATGATGTTGAATCAATCTTTAAAATTTTATCATGTTATAGCTTGTTCCTATATGTAATCTTTTTATTTGGTTTTATGTTTTAATTCAAATTTAATATTATGTTTACTTTTTCATCATACAATTTATAGTTTCTTTAATAACTTTTTCATATCATATAAATGGAAATTTACAACTAAACTAGTAGTAAATATAATGATTATTCAATCAATAAATAATGTATCAATATACCACTAGTTGACAAAAATCAGTGAACAAAACAATTAAGTAAACTAATAAATGATAGTAATTAAAAACTAAAATAACTAAATTTACTACCAACTGACATAAATAAATCAATAAACATGACTAAATATATTACTAATTGACGTCTATTAATTATTAAATTCACTAAATATACTACCATTAACAAAAAATAGTGAATAAATATGACTAAATATATAACCATTGGATAGCAAAATAATTATTAAAATGACTAAATATACTACCAATGGGCAAAAATCAATTAATACAAATGACTAAAAATACTATTGATTGATGACAATTAATTATTACAATGAGTAAATAAATGACAACCATGGCTAAATAATTGACCACTTAACAACAATTAATAACTAAACAAATGAATAAATATACTACCAAATTGATCAATCAAAACAACCAATAAATGACTAAAATTGGTCTAGTTATAAATTTAGTCACGTTATAAATGACCGAAAATAAACTACTAATGTTCACATGACTAAACTTAGTCATTTATTAGCAATTTTTAGTAGTTTTTTAAAGTTATTTATTGTTTTTTCTATTAGTGATGTAATTGGGCATTGATCATGTTGTTGGGATATTGCTCTCACTAAGTTATCTCTTGGCATATCTTGAAGTTCCTATAATTCCATAAATCATCATTTTATTATTGATAAGTTAAAATAAAAACTAAATAACATTACAGAAAAATAAACACACCACACTTGTATCAATGAAAAAATAACTATGAATCAAATTGCATGAATGAAAGACGATCATATTCTCATTGAGTGATCTCGTCCTCCTAAGAATTCATGTTAGCAAACTTAAACTACAGAATCATTAACTTAAATGAAAACATCTTACTTATAAAACTAGAAAATAAAACTTTATGTGAAGGGAAATATCAAGAAGTTTTATTCACTCTATTATTAGTTAGACATATGCTCCAAGATTCTTCCCCTTTTGGAATGGAGAAGGTACTCTTGTTTATACAAAACATAAGATAACCAATAATAAATTCAAATCCACACATCTCTCTTAGATCGAAAATTTTCTCATGTGGTTACAACCACTTGTCAATAGTTATCAACCAATAAATTCAGCCAGTTGCAACCACTTTCCAATATATTCAAATACACAATATCTCTCTAAGATCCAATCATCCATAATTTTCTCATGTGGTTATAAACACTTTCCAATAAACACCTTCGGCGGTGCCATCATCTTTCCTAAGTTTGCCAGGAATTTTCCTAGCTGGGCCATAAGTCAACCCCACTTTTTAAATTTTTTATGGGCTTGACATTTGCCTTTCCCTCATGGGTTTTCCCCCAAAAATATATGTTCATTATAGATGAATATTCTTCAATGATACCCTTTTGATTTTTATATCGAAGTAGGTTTTATGGAGGTGTATACTATATTGCTTCAAGAAGGACTAAATGTCCTTGTTTTTCCAATTTTTCACCATATTGGATAAAATCCATTATTCATAACTTGAAGTTTTCAATTACTCATATCATATGCTTCCATGTCTACCAATTCTTGTTCTAGAATGGTCACCATCTCGGGGTTTTCCGGTGGTGTTTTCAAGGATTTCCTCATCGCATTACCCTGGGATTGGGTTGAATTAAATGGTTCATCTAGATTAATAACGTCAATAGGAAGAAAAAATTCATCATCCTCAAAGGCTAAGCTTTCAAACTAGTTCTATGCTAGGACTTCCTCAATTTTCTAATTCGTGGATTTCACTAGGCCCTGCATGGGTCAAGGGTTTCTTTTTTAAGAGCTCACCTCTTGGAACCTGTAAGAACCAACTTTTCGTTTGTCCACCTATTGTTCCACCAAAAATATTGGGAAATCCTTGAAGATGTTCCCATACTCATGACGCTGATGGCAATGAAATGACACATACTCACAATCTAATGGTTAATGACAAGACTCATCTCGGAAGGTCAGCTAACTCAATTTATGAATGGGTTCAGATATGTTCATATATACAAAAGTGATGGCATAAGAAATATGTCATCCCCTCAGTAATTTCAGATATTTTCACAAAAGACCCAATTGCATTATCAAATCCTTCCGAAATTGGATCTTCCCAAAATTCTAGGGCAAGTCCAAATGATCTAACCCACATCGAGGCCGCTAAAAATTATTCCTTTTTTTGGTTGTATCTCTCCTCCCAAAACCGATAAAGAGACTCACATTGTTGTAAAAATATGGGTTATTTTCGAACACCCCATTGTGATCTTCCAAAGTGGATAAAATAAGAGTGAAGATAACCTTAGCTCCCAATTTTAAATCAATCTGGCCTTGAGGTTTCCATTTTAACTAGATCCATTTTACCAAATCTTTCTCTATAGGCTAGATACCCACAAAATTACAAATCAAGGCATGATCTTTCATATATTTAATGTAGGTATCTATTGTATTATATTTTATCTCAAAATTTGGGTTAGTCATAGCCCATGGAAAACATCATCCTTTGATTATGGATTTCCATTCAGTATCCAATACCACATTTTCTCTCTGACTCCCCTCTACTTGAGAATTGTCTAAACCACTTACATTATTTTTGTTAATCTCCATGATGGATTTTTTGTAAGAGGGGATTTCACCCCTCCCCACGTGAGGATTCATGGGAAAAACCCCCACCAAAAAGGCTAAACAGAACTCAAGATTGATTCAGAAAAAAAAAATAGAACAATGATTGTTGCAAACACAATGATTATTGCCCTACCAGATAAAAAATATTGGGATTATAATAAAGGTTAAAACCAATCTTGCACGACAAAAATATATTTGGTCAAAAATCAAGGGAACTCTACACAACCAACATCGAAATCCTAATTAAGGCAACATAGTGTACATGACTAATGATGGCGGCACACTTTTTTCAAATTTTTTAAAAGCATCACTTTTCATAGGATTTTGTTGCATGAGGACATGTAATTTCTTAGGCATGGGGGAGATGTTGAACTTGAAGTTTGTCACATTTTTTTGTGATGACAAGAAACCATTTTTACCCCCTATACTCCTTTATCACCACCATTTCATTGCTTCTATTTCCATGTTTAGTTCCTCTTTAAGGTACATCCTAAAAGGGCTCTATCATGTAACCAATTATGAATTTTAGTTATTTCCCAATGGTTTTGGTGATTGATTAGATTAAAATTTGTCTTATCTAATGATTGGTGATTTTGATAGATTGATATAATAATTCATATTTTTTTAGTAGTAGAAGATAGTCACTACCATAATTCCTATAACTAGCAGATTTCTAGAATTTTGATAGCACCTCAATGGTTTTCACATGCATCCTATTCTAGGAAAAAATTAATGGCATGGGTTATGCTTGGAAGGATCATAATATGGTTTATTACTATTTATCTTATCTTAAAACTCACCATCAAAGTTATAGTATCTCAATCAAATGTCTACTCAATGTTGTTAGCACATAAGGTTCAAAGTGTTGAGTCTCCTTTTTTATGCCTTTCATACCCTACATTGTCCTCCATTTTTGACATACGTTACCTCGAAATCCACTCACCATTCTCCTACCTTCTTCAAAAACATGAATTTTAGCCTTCTTGTGTATATATGAGATAATTTATATTTTAATGCATGGTTTCTATGATTTCTTTTTATTAGGAATGAAATAATTGATTCTTTTCACTCTCTAACTATTTGATTTGGATCACATAGATTTTTAGACTTTGTTCCTATTCATCTGGTACCAACATTGCTCATCTTGTACCAACATGGCTCATTCAGTACCTGTGTTCCTGATTAACTGGAACCCATGCATCTGCACTCATCTGGTACCTGTGTATTTGCATTAATCTAGTACCTCTTCTCATCTAGTACCCACATGCCTATATTCGTCTCGTACATGTGTTTATTCGGAACCGATATTAACCATCTGACTGTGTTCATTTGGTACTCGTGACCGTCCTGCACTACCTACGCTCATCCGGCCTTGGGCCCGATTCTTCAGATCCGACAGTTTGAAGTGAGTTGCCTTTGATGAGACTGAGGGAATTGATGGTTAGTGCGTTACTTTTTATGGCAAATGGAAGATATGATTCATCATTCATGCACTGATTGTCATGGGGATGAAGCCAAACATGTGAAGAAAGTGAATTGTGTATTTTTGTAATGATTTGATCTTATCTTTTAACATTGTATTTAATGACCATTCCTCTATAAGAGAATTCCCGTAGATTATAGGAGTTAGCTAGTAAGAAAGAGAGACACAGTGAGTAAGATAGAGTGAGACAAACAATTGTAGCTAGTTGGAGACATAGTTTTAACTTTATTGTTATGGTGGAGACTTGATTCTGTAATCTTTTCTTCTGAAACAATAATATGAGCAAAAATTGATGAATTTGATGTGTTAGTGGATTCTTTAGTTCTGTAAATTCTTCCAGCTTTCCTTGGTGGCTTGGCAAGGGCCCACCGAAGCCATCAAGAAAAGATTTTTATTATAGTTAGTGTGAATTTAGTTTTGTTTATGTGTGAGAGTGATTTAGTATTATAATTCAATTTCAGAGTGTTCGATATAATTCTAGTTTTAATCATATGCAAGTAATCTATTTTTCTAAGTGATAACACATTGGTTTTATGAATGCAAACTTATTTCTCAGGTTGTACGTTTAAGTATTGATTTCTATTTTAGAAAACAAGAAGAGTTAAGAACAAAGATCTCACCATTCACCTGCATGTGTTGTTATGTGAAGACCCTTGTCATACTTAACATTTCCTGAATAAGAATGATTGGCTCCCTTCGGAACTAGTTAGATTATGAATGATTATTTGTTTGATTCTTGATTACAGTAAGTTAATTGAAATCGGCTGCTATAGGAAAACAAACTTGAATCCATATTTTCATTTCATGAGCCTATAAATGGACAAACTTGTTATCCAAGAAAGAACAATTAGATTAATACATTGCTTATTAAGATTTATTTTTGAGTTTTCCTTTCAAAATGCCGAGGAAGTTAGTATTGATTTTGAATCCTTTTTATCTAGGCTATACTCATCAGGTATAGGAACTTATGTGTTATTGGCACATATAGTGTATCAACTCTACTAATTACGAATATCTGGTTAATAATTTAATATTTTGGCAATATATCATTCATATAATTTCCCCAACACAAAGCATGAGGATGAGATGGCATGCTTCCAACCATGGGTTCTATTATTAACATTAGTTATTTACATTGATTCTTTATTGAGGCAGTAACTCTTATTTTATGTATAAGTATCTAATATCCATAATTTTAGGATCAAACAATTATGACTCCATGAATTGGACAACCTATATAAAAATGTAATGATGTCTCGATGTGGCAAGGGGAGGGTGTGAAGGAAGAGGAATATATGAGTGGAATGCTTGGATAATATGTATAGAATATAGAGATCTGCAAACAGAGACAAAGGAGAATTTGTATATGTATTTATGAACCTTTGACTTAATTCCATGTTAATATTTTAGAATAGATTTTGTGTATGTGTTCATGGTTTGTTTATATCATTATAATTCTTTGCAAAGCAAGTTGGTTGTGAGGGTCCCTCAACTTGTTATATTTTTTAATCCAACTATGTATCTAGGCTAGATAGGAATGTTTTATTTTCTAGCTATAATTTTGTACTTCACATATGGCTTTCATTTTGTTTAAAAGTTTGTTTAATTTCCTTCTTAAATCAATTAGATGTTTCATGTAATTTTAAATTCATCCATAGACCTTAATTAAACTAAATCATAATTCTAATTTGGAGGATTCTCTTTCAAGTTACTTTGTTGTTAGGTATTTCCTCCAATCTTGCAGAAAGTGTTTGCATCTCATAACCCTATGAACTCTCAGATTTATAATTTAATGTCCTTGATTTAAGTAATTAAATTACCAAAGATCTCAATCACCTCTCAACTTTTTGATATCTTCTCCCCTTTCCTTCTCCTCCTCACTGACCCCCCATGTGTTTGTTTCTTTTAAATGATGGTTTGGAAATTGAACAATCACAACAATTAAACTTCATCGTCCATTTCCAAAAGTAGTTATTATTTACTGACATAGATGGCCAATGAATTTTCCACAAAGTCCTATCAGGCACGTTAAATCATAGCAAGGAATTATCTCGCTAAATCTGGCACAATTCCCGCTCGTCCAGGTGAATTTGTAGATGGATAAGGGTGCCCCCAGTCCTAAAAAATAAGGTCATGTGGCAACGATATGACCATACAATGTGCCAATTTTTCAGGTTTTTATCTGGCCCCATTTGTTGGTGTGCACCCTTGGTCTTATGCTCTTCCATGTGACCTTGGCTCGGCCATTAGGGGTTGGCCCCTTTGTCCCCCGCGCTCCTGGTCGTGAGGTGGCATGTGATTGTGGCTAGGGATAAAGCCCAGCACCTTCTAAAATGGCACCTTTTCCTACGTTGTTGGTCACGTGGGGGTCTATATGACCTAGGGATATTCCCCATGGGCTAGCCCCCTTCAAATTTCATTATGCTTGGTCATGGCCACTAGTTATATGGCTATGTGGGCTAGTCAGTTGTGTAATGTCATGGGGCTATGGTTGTGTTAATGGCCTTGAGGCTGGGCTAGGAGCTAGTCCTCGTCCCCCTGCTCATGGTTCTGTGGCACAGGCTTGGCCAAGGGCTAGGGCTTAACCTAGTGGCCCCCCCCAAGCGTGCCTTTATCAAAACATTAAAACATGTTTTTGACATTCGTTTTAATAGGTAACACACATGGTGCAGTGGTAGTGCAGATGTTTGGTTGAAATGAGGTTATGTGTTCGATTCCCAAGAGGTGCAATTATGCTCTCAACAAAATTTTGGCCACGCTAAGGAGGCCACATGGCACTCCCTCATTGGCCCACCTGTTACAAATCAAAACTCACCATGTATATCCAACCTATTGTGCCATGTGTTAATCCACCATTGGTCAATAGAGTCTAGTCATCTTGTATAGTCAAGGTCTAGTCAGTAATACAAACTGCTCACTCTGTAGCCGTGTTCAACCAAAACCCAAAAATTTTTCGTTGTTTACACAAACGAATAGAACTCATTTCTGGGATCATATGATGTCCATTTTTCACGAAATGAATTGTGCCAAATTCAGAACAAAGAGATCTATGCGGTCGTTCTAGTTTCGATCCATTCCGATAACTTTGAATTTTGAGCATAAAATTGATCCACCATATCATTCCTCCCCACTGGAAGCTTTTGGACCTCCAAAATCTCTTTATCCATCAACGAATAGATGAGGGTACATCTCCCTCACCCCTCTAGTCTCAATCTACTGAAAATTACTTGAATGCAACATTTTGAGCTTTTCATGAAAACTAATCATTTTCCCTATTTTGGAGACCTTGTCTTGCTTTCATAAATACCATCTTGCTGCAATTTCCCAGAATATATAGAACATCAAACTATCCTTGAAGGAACAAACACATTTCCTCCTCAGTCATTAATTAAAGGAAACTTAAACAACTTCAAGTTCTTCTCACCTTGAATATTATCAAAATGGCGATGCTTAGCTTGTCTAGCCTTGTGCTTGGCTCGACTCTTGACCACATGTGATCGCCATCACCATGCACCATGCCATTTTAGAGACAACACTTTGTGAAACCCACAAGAAGAAATTTTGGAACCAATGCTGTCTTTGTCAAATTACTTTGACACTTTCTCTTTGACCTTTGCACTCTTTAGCACTGACATCTTATTCACATCACTGTTCAACAATGTTGTATGCCATTGCAATTTTAGCTCATCTTGTTTACCTCTTTTAGGAGGCAACATGTTAGACTCCTAAAACATCTTATCACACCCACTAGAAACATAAATGAAATTATATTTTTCATCTGATGTATCTCCTTGAAAGGCCCCATTCACAACATACTTATGTTTGAACACTAACAAAGAAAAATTCTAACTAGCATTCACAATTCTCTTCATTTGTCTAGCATGCATAAGAGACAAACTCGTCTTCTGGCTATGAGTTCTAACAATGTACTCAATTCCATTGTTGAACAAGTGATACTTATTCTCATGGTGATGAAATATTTCTCTCCTGTCATAAAGATATGGGCTTCCCAAAACAATATTAGAAATCTCAAGGGGAACTACATCAAGTTCAACTTCATCAAGAAAGTTTACAGTGATTGCAAATCTAAGTATGAACTTCCTTGTCACCTGCAAATTTGAATTCTTACATATCCAACCTAAAGGATAAGGTCTTGGATGTGGAATGGTTTCTAGATTTAAATTCTTGACTAAGTCTTCAGAAATAAGATTTTCTTGTGAAGCACAATCAAGTAGTGTGTCAATTTTGGTATGCTTTGAAATAACTCTAGCATGGAAAAGCTCTATTCTTGTTACTTCATTTTGAGTATCATTGGAACTATTTGAAACTAGTACTAGTTATGTATTTACCTTTCAAACCCATCATTGTGATCTTGGTTTCATCTCCAAAATCAAAACCTAAATCATGTTCTACACTTGTAGTTTATTTCTCCTTCTCCTTGTTTTTAAGCTTGTTGGGTCTCATCTCTGGATAAACTTTCCTGCAATGATCTTCATCATGTCCATCTTTGGAACAATGTTTACATGTGAGTTTGTCTTTCTCCATATTGATATTATTCTTCCCTTTTCCTTTAAACTTACCTTTTCCATTTTCTCCAAACTCAAAGGAATCCTCACTTTTCTCATCATAAATATTCTTCCCTCTTGCTTCTAGATGTGTGGCCTGTACACAAACTTCATCTAAATTTGTAGGGTTTAAACATGAGAATAGTGTGTCTAAGGTAACTATGTAAACCTCCAATATATTTGAGCAAAATATCATGTAATGACAAATGTATACCCAATATTAAGGCTCTCCTCCTAAACTCTTTAGTATAAGATTGTACATTTTTCCCCTTAGCTTGCCTAAATTTTTGCCAATCCATAATAGCTTTCTGCATATATTCTAATTGATAAAACTACCTTTCTATTGCAGTAGAAAAATAATTCCAATAGTTTAAGACCTTACCATGCTTCCTCATTTCCTCTTGAATTTTGGCTTCCCACCAAATAAGTGTAGCACTTTCCAATATTAGTGGAGCAAGTTGAATCTTGGTGTCATCATCCTTGATCCTTTGTATCCTACAATACACTTCAAGCTGATGAACCCAATTATCTAATCTTTTAGAATTTACCTCTCCATCATACATAGGAAAATCAAAATTTATGTCAAGCTTCAAAAATGGAGTTTTACCATGTCCCTTTGGAGAATGTGGAGGTGTTTGTGAAGGGGTTCTTGTTGAAGATGAAGATGGTGAAGATGGTGATGAGGATGGAGGCTAAGAGAATGGTGGTGTCAAATGTTTTTTTTCTCCATTCCATTTTGGAGGCTTATCCTCATCTCCTCCTTTTCCTCCTGAACAACCATCTCCCTTTGGAGGCTTGGAGCTCTCACCTTGCAATCTTGTGTTTATCTCTTCACAGAGAACTTTCACCATTTGGGTCATGTCAAAGAATGCTTTTCTGAAATCCTTCTCATCTTCTAACATATTATCAGACCCTCCTTCATGAGACATGACTGACGAATATTCTAGTACAACTTGAGGTGAAATTTTTGGTGGAGATTGTGGAAAAATTTCTTTCCTTATCCTTGTCCCAACTTGAGGACCTATAACCACAAGCTTTCCTTCTGCTCATTTGAGCTTCAACCTTGTAAGAATAAGAAATACTTGTAAACAAATTAAACCCTCACATCCATAAATAACCTAAGCTCTGATACCAAAAAATGATCTGTATGTGAAACTTTAAGATTTCTTAACAATTTGCAAGTGTTATGCTTGAGGGTTTATGTCAATTTACATGTGAAATTTTTATGGAGTATTTAAATAATTATGTCAAATACTTAACATGTATCATGCTTTTAAAATTAGTTATGCAACAAATACTGAAGATAAAAATACCATAACACCAAACACAAGACAACAAATGATAAAGGGGTTCACCCCTCTTGGGCTATATCTCCTAGTCCTACTTCCAATGGTTGGGCCTATTTCATTATACTCCAAAACTTTGTGTTTAATTCAAGTTACAGTGCTCAGAATTTAGATATGATATCTCCAATGGCAATGTTGTAGGAGCTACAACCACCCTCCAAAATTTTTCCTTAGCCTGTTTTGTAGCCTCCCTACCAACCTTACACAACACTTTGTCTTGCTTCATTAAGTACTCAAGCTTCATTGTTCTCCTTGCATAAAGGCAGCCTGTCAATCACAATCAATCCATTCCCCTCACAGGTTGCAATCCCCTTGGGCAGTCAGCCCATCTTACAGTCAGGAATGCACATTTTTCCCAAGCAGTTAAGCATTGGCATGCATGGACAGTTCGGTTGACCAGTTCTGCCCGGAACCGAGGAAAATTGACTTCCATGCATACATGAATTGATATTCCTGGAATATCAAGAGACAACATGCAAAAGGCATCCCATGATTTAGGGATTTATTTTTAGTAGCCAGGGGTTACATGCAAAGTTTTTTTAGAAGTTTCCCTCCAAGTGTTGCTTTTTCCTAGATTTGTGGCATGTGCGTCTTGAGACCAAAATTATTTATTTGACGCATCAGAGCTCGTTCATTCACATCAAACTTGGAGCTCTGACATCCCAAAACACATCAAGGACTCTTCGACACATCTATCTCAGCTATTCATGGGTAAGTGGCCTCAACTTGTCTTTTTTGTCATTTCTGTCACTTTTTGTGTATTCACTTGTGTGAGTGTTGTTTGCTTGATTTCTTTGAGCACCTACTATTGTTTACATATATTCTAGCTTGTCATAGATCTGTTTCAATTTTCATTGCTATCTCACTGTTGCATGCATGAAACTGTTTTGCATGGACGTTCGCCCAACCAGTGAATAACCTCACCCACATGCATGTTGATCCGTTTGCTCAATATTCCATTCATGTTTTGCATGCACTATTTATCACTTATGCTATCAATTAGTGTTTCCATGTTTTTCATCAACTTACTTGCTTTCAATTTCCCGTCGGTAAGTCGGGCCAACCTTGGCTCGGTCTCTGCCTTCACCAAGGTTTCTTTGCGCAATCTGGAGGAGGAAGGCTCACCTTACTCTCTAGATTTGTGCATTCTAGCCTAGCACTAGCCTCCTGGACTAAATTTTTCATTTCTAGAGGTCAGTGGCTGCTTGGCCCAAAAATGTGCGCAAAACTATCCCTGGTTCAGCATTCTTTCCCATCTAGAAACGCGCATTGCGCAATCCCAGTAGCCAACTACCCAACTGGATTGCGCATTTTGCAGATCCAATAGCCAATCCAGACTTCCTTTTACGTAGTTCTAGCAGCCAGTCACTCAGCCTCCCAGTGAAATTTGTGCAATCTTGCTCATCAGTTCCCCAGGTATGTGTTGTGACCTTCCCCGGATTTGCTTTGTTTTCACTGACATATTTCCTGCAATGCATGTTGATTTTTCTAGATATTTCAGGTGTTCATATGTCTCAATGGCTTCCAAGAGAACAGGATCCCAGGACACTGATGGTGTTGCAGTTGGAATAGTAGTTGAACAGGTGTCCTTTAGCATTCCAATCTATGAAGATATGAAGATGAATCTAGACAAGGACATCAAACTAAAGTGGAAAGAGGTGAATGGAACATTTGCAGGTACCAGATTTCATGCAGATACCCCATGTTCCCATGTGCAGATATGATTCACGGGATCATCTCTCATACTGACCTCGAGACGATGACATTGAATAGTGTCAGTGGGATGAAACTTGCAAACTTCTAGGCACGAGACTATTATGAGATGTATCAGATGAACGAGCCCATGACTATCATGACCCCTCCATTCAACTTGCCCAACAACAAAGGCCACTCCAGAGATATTCTGAAGGATTGGGTAAAGGAGCCAACTCGTTTCAAGATGACCCCTAATCAGATCTATAAGAAATAGACATTGAGGAAGGCATACAAATACTTGGTCATATTCGCATGTCAACTGAGTGGTCAAACAATCACTGAGACCTTCCCTCAAAGTTCAGTGGTCACGTTAGACCAACTAACTAGAGAAGTAAGACCATGCAACTTGTTTGGAATACTGGCTCATCAGCTGAAGGAGTAAGTCACAAAGTCTCGACAATCGCCTGAAGGCATGCATGTAGAGATTTATATGTTCGCCTACATTCTAGATGCAATTTATGCCCGACATGAGTTCTCGAGCTTAGAGTGGGCATGGTCACCAACGGAGACTCTTTTGAGAACATATTTCAAGCTATTCTCCAACTGTAGCTTCAAGGGAGTGATCAAACAGTTGTCCGACCATCCTGTCGCCCCAGTGTACAGGTTGATATTCAAACAGGATCCACCTTGCATGTTAGAAGAAGTGATGAACTCATTGTTAGGCATTGCAGATTGGTATGCCGCATCGGACGACACGTTCATCCGAGTGTTCAGTATGGAGAAGCCTCCACATGTACTGCCAAAGTTTTCTTTGGATGTGCTTGTCATGCAGGAAGTAGCGTATCATATCTCAGCAGGATTAACAGCTAGGCTACAGTGGAAGAAGAACGCACCTTGGCCCACTCTTCCATTGTGGATTGGGTTGTACTATATCTAGAGCGTTAAGCAAGTGGATGTCGAAGCTGAACAAATGAGGAAGTACCCATTCGACCTCTGAAGCTTCAACCCGTATGACCCACATTACATTGTGAAGGATCACTGCATGAGATTTCAATTCAATTGGATCCATGGGGCATTTCATTAGGCCGAGGAAGACTCATGGAGGTATCGTTAGCATCATTCTAGACCCAATGAACAGGTCGATTTCGCCGTAGAGTGGTTAGCACAACAGCATGAAGCAGCATCATGGAGAACACCAGTAGTAGTAGTAGTAGCAGAAACAGAAGAGGCAGCAGAGCCTAGCATGCCTGTGTGCGACAAAGGGAAGAGAAAGATTGTTGAACGCATGGAGGAGGAACAAAGATGCAAGTTTCAATCAGATCACTTGTAGTACAAGCAGTTATGGCTATTCAACAGAAGAGGTAGCAGCGCGACAAGTGAGTCGCGCGAAGGCAGAGGGATCATAAGAGAATGGAAGAAGCAGAGAAGGAGTTGCGTGAGCTAAGGGATAAACTCTATAAATAACAAGAGATGTGCCAACATGAGAAGGAAGTGCAGCAGCATCAGATTCAACAAGGGGCGCATCAAGTGCAGACATATGAAGCAGCACCCATACAAGTAGTTGATTCTTCTGAACAGCTAGCATTAAGTGAATATGGTGAACCCTCACTGGGGTAAGACATTTCTCATGAGATAGAACAAGCTTTTGAACATTTTTATGCAGACATGGAGCAGCAGGAGTTCGATTAGGATACCGATCTCATCCCTCACCACAAAGAGGTCAGCTCACTCACTTCCATGCATCCAGATGATGAGAAAGTCTCGAATGACCAAGGATGAACTGAGATCCTTAAAGGTCAGTTGGAAGCAGAGATGCATGACAGCTCCTTTGATGAATATCAACATAGAGTCGTGCACCCTGACAGAGAACCAACTCCGAAGGACCAAACATCACCTACGTAAGTTGAAGAACAAGTCATCATGACCGATGTGCACAAGGATCTAGCTGCTTTAGCCAATGCAACTAGAGTGTATCCCGAAGCCACTAGCTCCAATGTTCGCTTCCTCATAGCTGACAATGAGCGAATGGTGAAGGAACTACTGGTGGCCAAGCAGGGAGGAGACTTGGTGACAATGTCCACCCAAGCTGAACTGAATAAGGTAGTACTTGAGGGTGTGTTGTCCTTGGACACGGTTATGCGAGCATTGTACTCCACATTTGGTACAGTGCATCAAGCAGTCGTTCATCTTCACAAATGGAAGCATCGATGTGTGAGAAGAGCTTGCATCTTGAATAACATACATGTTGTCATTGATAGCATGCAAGCATGGACGATGAAGTATAAAGGATCCCCACTTCATTTGCCAAAGATGATGAAGGCCAATGTGGTCGAGTTGCAAGCATGTATCCGGAGTCAGATCTGGAACTATGAGGACCTACCACAACTCATCACTAGCATACAGGCTTCCCATGCATGAATATTCAAGAGCATGGAGGTTGTTGTGCATAGATATGTGATTCCATCACTTGGGACTCTCAGCCAAGAAAAGACCAAGAAGTAGGTCCAACAGGAGCTTGACTTGTACTTCGACAAGTTGATGTGCATCGCCACCAGTCTAGACTTTCCTATCAGTGCAGACATCATGTCCAAGTATGTTGCTAGTCTGGCCACATTGAGGACAATGATGCACATGCTTTCAGATGAGTTGGACAAAGGAGCCCAAGTAATGTACCCGGATGCCATGGAGGCAAGGTTAAGTTTCCAGATGGATGTCATCGCGGAACACATGGACATTATCAAAGACTACCAATCTTGGCACCAATATGTTACTTTTGCTCAGCATGAGGATGTCGAGCAATTGGACTTCTATAGTTGTCTAAGTCAGAGTGGTGACTATTTTGGATTTTTCAAGTCATTCACATGGGTACATGTGCATTGTAATGTTGAGTCATATCAAGTGTAAGTCAAGTCTCAAGAGTGAATGTAACAGTCATAGAGTAGGTGAAGAGTCATGAGGATAGTTGAATAGTCACAAAGGGGAATGTCAAGGGTCACCCCACCCTTTACTATAAATAGTCCCTCATAACTCATTGTATAGGCTTTTGGTCAGCCAAGCTTCTACTAAGACTATCTTGAAGAAGGTTTGGACAGTATTGTAACGCGCCTTGGCTTCTCCACTTCATGGAGCTAGTACATCTATTTGGAGGAGCAAACGGATTTGGCTGTAACGTTCCACTGATGGGGCTAGCAAGCTTACATGGTGTATTGTATGATTGTGACTTACACTTCTTTATATAATAAAAGCCAGCACATTTTCATGCATATGTTGTTATTGTAGTTGGACTACTCTAGTTTCCTTAATGATATATGTTGTTTAACTTATGTACTTGTATATGAACAGATTTGTATGCAATTATATGAATCTTGTTGTTAATGTGTTGCATATGTTTTTAATGTTGTCACCGTTCATGTCGACTGCTCTGTCGGACATTAGACAGACCTTTTTCTGAACCTTGTTATATCAACCGTCACACTCGTCTTGGACTGATCTGTAAGTGTTGTTCGTGTTATCTTACCTTGTATGTTGTGACTGTTGCATCCGTGTCGATTGCTCTGCTGGAAGATGTGCATTTCCTTTGTGTTGTGTGTTCCTAGCCGAGTTAGGAGTGATCCCTTTCAACCTGGAACTCACCTTCACCTTCCTCTCCCTTTGAAGTGTTGGAACATCTCATACTCATTCCTTGACTCACTACATTAGTCACGCCCTTGCTACTGACATAGTTATATTACTTTCCACTGTGCGAAATCAAGGTCAAGGAATTACCTTACAACCCACTACTAGGACTCCTCCACCAAATGGTCTAAGGCCTAATTGGGACTTCTTACCGGGGAGATGCCCTTAACATCTTGGAAGGTCTATCACGTCAACGTTTCTGGCGCTAGAAGGATGGCCTAATGACAAGCAGTGTCCTCTCATTTAGTTTTGAACCTTTGCATATCTTTCATGGAGTCTTGCATCCTTCCTCCCCCGAGGTATTTTTTGAATCTTGAAGATGTCCCCATCTTGGGGAAGCTTTTCAATCTCTCATCTACTCACACATATGATGGTGAAGGCGAAGTGGCCTGGCCTGAGGACTTACATAAGTTTCTTTCCATGATTTATGAGGAAGATGAGTTTACTGACGAACAAGTCAATCTGCTTCTTGCATTCACACTTCATGAATCTCCATTTGGTTGGGTGCTCAGCCTACTAGCTGACACCATGCAGTCATTTGAGCACTTCTGTGATCTTATTGAACACACATTTTATCATTTTGATCCAAACCATCTTGACCAGAAACTGTTACAGCCATGGAGGGCTCCGCATGAATCCGTTATTGATTTTTGGAAGCTCTTTTGTGACTTACAGTTTGAAGCTCTAAGGAGCCAGATGAAGTTCGCTTGTCTCTGGGACCGGTTTGAGTATTATCTTAAGAAATTTTCTCGTCCCAAGAGAAAGCTTGATGTCAAGCCTCGCTCAACCTTCTTCATTGATGGAACTGTACAATCCATGTGGGGGCACACACTTTCCCAAAGGACTGCCCACCTCCCTCTCATTCAACAGTTCCACCATCGCCCAGTGATGGTGAGGATCATGTTTGCACATCTGTTCATTCTTCATATCCTCCCAACATCACTTCACTCAATTTTTTCACAGAGTTGGTTGTGAGTCCTTCAAGTTCCCATATGAATTCTTGCCTTCGACCTCCGTCTTCACACTGCTTCTTGCATGACAAGCACGTCCAAAGAAAAATTTGGCAGAATATGTGGAGGATTCTTCGCACTGAACACTTAAATAAACATGTCATCCACTGACCTCCGAAGCTTCAACTTGCATGACCCACATTGCATTGTGAAGGTTTGTTGGGCCAAGGAAGACTCATGGAGGTATTGTTACCATCATTCTAGACCCAATGAATAGGTTGGTTTCGCGGTAGAGTGGTTAGCATAGTAGCATGAAGCAGTTTCATGGAGAACACCAGCACTAGCAGCAACAGAAGAGCCAGCAGAGCCTAGCATGATTGTGCATGACAAAGGGAAGAGAAATATTGTCAACCGCATGGAGGAGGAACAAAGTTGCAAGTTTCAAGCAGATCCACTTGTAAAACAAGTAGCTATGTCTATTCAACAGAAGACGCATCAATGCGACAAGCAAATCAAGTCAAGGCAAAGGGATCAGAAGAGAATGGAAGAAGCAGAGAAGGAGTTGCATTAGATGAGGGAGCAACTCCAGAAAGAACAAGAGCTGCACCAACATAAGAAGGAAGCAAAGTAGTAGCAGATTCAGTAGGGAGCACATCATGTGAAGATAGATGAATTAGTGCCCATACAAGTAGTTGACTCTTCTTAACAATTGGCATCAAGCAAACAGGGTGAACCCTCATAGGGGCAAGACTTTGTTCAAGAGATAGAACAAGATTTTGAACAGTTGGATGCAGACATGAAGCAGCAAGAGTTCATGCCTCACCAAAGATAGGTCAGCTCACTCACTTCCATTCATCCAGGTGATGAGCAAGTCTTGAATGACCAAGGATGCACTGAGATCCTTGGTGGTCAGTCGAAAGCGGAGATGCACAATAGCTCCTGTTATCACTCAGGTTTTCCTAGAAGTTGTGTAAGAGGAAAGTATACTCGAGGTAACCACAAACCAACCTTTTAGATGCAGAATCTAGCCACTCTGCATCCAGAGAGGGCTCTCTCTTTATGATTTATCTTTGTTCTTGGAAGGTTTTAGGCTAGTTATAGATTCAAGAGTTTGTTTTGGGAAAATGGTGG
>APFE030299407.1:0-16870 GCA_000404065.3 Pinus taeda
TTAGAGAAGGGCCTTGATGTATCCCCCACCAACGACATTAAACAGGTATCATGGTTTGAGACAAAAAGATATTGATATGGAGCTAGTTCAAGAATGACAAACATGGAATTCAGACTTAAGAGTATCATAGCAAATATCAACTAAATGACATCTCTTGAAGATATTGGTGACACTGAATGGAGTTGGCAGTGTTAACCCAAAACCAAAAGAGGAGGATTTGAGATGGTATGATGAACCAAAAAATAAGCAAATTTTCCAGCCCAATAGCCATGTAGATGAAGTGCAAGAGTATCATGTTTGACGGCCACTTGTTGACCTGAATATGTAGAGTACCCTTTTTTTGCTAATTTTCCCAACCATTTATGGACAATAGCTCTCTATTTTTCAACAATATTTAATAGGATAACATATGCTTGATATGTAAGTTCATCCTTCAGATGAATCCCTCTAATTATTGTTAATGAACATTGAGAAGGTGTGGCTTAGTTCAGTCATGTTTGAAGAGTCCATCATTATTTAATTTTTTTACGAGTTCACGTACATCTAACACAATAATGTTGTCATGTTTACAGAGTTTGAAAAAGAGGTGAAAAATAAAACTTTAAAGGTTTAGTTGTGTAAATTGTCCCTTAAGTCCGGAAAGGAACAAAACGATACTCAACATAAGATCTTAGGAATTCTTGACTAAGGTATTCCTTTTTTGTAAATAGTGTATCTCAGTTCGAAAAACCGTTAAATTTATACAAAGTAGACGTATTTTCATTTAATTTAACGAGTTCAGAAAGACAAGTGCCTCACAATATTTTCATCTATTGGGAGTCTAAAAAGAGTTGAAAGAGAAATTAAAGCATGCCTTTTAGTCAAAATCATCTGTTTCAATTCATACATCTCTAAATCCATTAAACAATTTTCAATTTTCTCAAAACAACACCAATGGATTAAAAATACATGTTTCATGATAAAATTGGATCATATTTAGGTACAAATATTAAAATATCAATAAAAATTTAGTGAAAATGACCATAAAATTAGAAAAACGTAATCCATTTTTACCATTTAACATTTTACCTCTTAGTGAGTGATTCTTGAGTGATTTTCCCCTAAACCTTCTGAACATTATTTGGACCAATATGGTGAATCCTTTCAAGCACTGTCACTTCTAGGTATGAAATATAACCTTCCTTTTTCTTTTCATGATTCTATTTTTTCATTTCACACAAGTTTTTTCAAATTTTTACGGACCTCTGGCTATAATTCCTCACTCTATGTCCAACAACCCCCCAACGAGTTGCAAGAATAACTAAAGAAGAAATAAATTCACTAAGAAGGGCACTCGAGTGCACTATATCCCCTTAATGGGGTGCACTTAATGCAGCTTCGAAATTGATTTTTCCTATCTCCCAAAATTTCTCCTTTTTTTTGCATGAGTATTGTCTTAATGATCCTTCTTGTCATTTTTCATTTTTCTACCAGACCAAAAGGTATTTAATATGGAGAGAAAAATAACACGAGGAAAAATATTTAGCTGTATCTAATGATCTTGCCACTATCCATGCTTGAAGAGATTGTGTGCTCTTGATATTTTTCAGGCTTACTCGGATGAGGCAATAGATGGCGTTTTTGGTATACCTTCCTTGAGCATGGGATGTTTAGGCGCAAGCATTCAAAATTGGTGTACATATCCTTGAGATATATATGGAAGGTATATACTTCTTCACAGGTCTATCAAGTTGAGGCAGCCCCATCTCTTTATCCAGTGTGAGAAGGGGTGGAGAGACAATCAAGGATTACATCAATGTATATTGTAGACTGATATCTCAACTGACCAAGGATGGGACGATCAAGATCAATATTGTGGTTTGTTGACCTCTAAAGATGATCATGTTTAATATCATTACTAGATTGGTTGTTAGTGCTACTCTACATTTGGCGTTTAGGTCTCATATACAGTACACTCTATAGTGTAGGTTGTTGAAAATATTCAACTAGAGTGAGGGAGTACTGGCAAACATGAAGCAAAAACTAACCAAGGCCAAGGATAGATGGTTGAAGAAATATGTCCATGGTTCAATCTTGATTTATTTTTTGTTAGAGAAAATTCCATTGATGAGGACGTACCATATCTCATTTGAGCCTGTATATTTGAGAGTCCCATAGATGAGGAGGTGGGTGGATCTCATGTCCATACATGCAGGTCCATCATGTATGATTTTAACACTAGTCTTTTTTAGTTGTTTTCAAATTCAACTCATTATGATAAAATACTATCCATATGTAATGATGGATTTCTGTACACACCCAGAGCTTGCGCTTCCTGATGGTGAGGCATGGGGTGCCATAGGTAAAACAAGAAACATTTTGATCATTTCTGGATTTTAAGTTTTACAAATTTTAAATAATATTTTATACATCTTAGACTAAATTGGATCCCTTCAAGCTATGGGTTCCTCTTATCTTCAGAATTTAGGATACCCATAATAGGCATCAATAGTAGTACAAGTTGTTGTGGCAAGAGGAGAGCTTCTACACAATATCAATGTGTTCGAGACCCTTGTAGAGGGTGACCATCACATGGAGGGGCCAACCAATTGCATAACAAAGACTAGGGTCGACCAAATTCCTATTATACTACACTAACATACTATTTGTGTGCCTAGACATATCAATCAACTATTGCACAAGATGGATTTTGTAGTGGCGTTCTACCATGAATGTTATATTTAGTCTACTAGGAACCTTCTTTCCATATTTGGATTGCATGTATAAATTTTGGTATGATAGGTTGTGTGGCCATATGTGTCTCGGGCACAAATTTGTGTAAAACCAAACTTATATATATATATATATTCAGTCTTTCTTAAGGTTCTATTATCCATTTCAATGTATGTGATGTGTTTTGAATTTAATTTACATATGTCACAAATGTATATATAAAACATGATTAGCCAATGCATCTATCAATGTGTTTAGATTTCTAGAAATGTTTTGATACTCAATGAAATCAAAGTATCTTTCCACAAGGTGAACCCTTAATAATATACGAAGCATAGTTGGATTTCTAACTGAATAGAAATCATTCAATTATAGTACTACAAGTTGTAAGTCAAGTCTGATAACTATATCTTGGATACCATTGGAAATAGAATAAGACAATAGTTCAATAACTACACTATACTCAATGATATTATTTGTAGAGATACCGATACAAACCCCTTGTAAACTCACTAACCCTCCATTCAAAGAATATATAGCCCATGCTACAAAAGAACAATTTTGAGTACTATGACTAGAGCCATCAACATCACCAACATATGGTTCGAGGGATTCCAATATCTGCAAACCAAATGTAAACATGATTAATAGAAGACACATGAAACTGCAAAGGGAACACATTACAAACACACTCAACACAACTATATACACCATGTACAAAGTGCACTACCCAGAAACTCAAGCATAGTGTTTCTTAAGGTACAACCCATTTCTAGGTTGTGCCACTAGAACTATATCGAAATTAATAATATCAATGGCACCTCATCCGTCATGATGATATCCATGATCTTCTCATCAAAAAGAAAATGTACGAGAGAAGGAATTAGAGGGTGTGCCATAATCGAAGGAATGATCAACCTAACTGATCAAAGAGGAGGAATCATAATGAGATGCATAGGCCTAATAAATGGCTTTATGGTCAAGCTGAATGGGGTTGAGTGGCATACAGTCACCAAATTTGTAAATATTATTTGGTACTATCTGAGAATCCTTTGGAGAGGAACTGTTATGTAGTCCAACCTTGACATGTTGATAAGGGTGAGTGGTTTCCGCCATGAGAGGAACGCTTCTAGTAACTTGAGGACTAGAAGCCAATAAAGTGAGATGATCAATCTCCACTATACTGACTTTATGAGGAAAAGAAATCATTCCAAATATGTCAAAAACACTGTAGCCATGGCATAAATCCACACAAGAAACAGTATAAGATTGTAATATAGTGGTTTGTTGATAACTTCGAAATATATGGATATGGTGTTGCCACATAATTCTATATGCAGCAAATTCCAAATTCCACAAGGTTTGTAGCGTTTTCCATCAAAAGCCTTCAACATGGTCGGTGATTGAATTAATTGGAGATAATGAATGGCCTTACATAAAGATAGAGACATAATACAGGTTGAGGCTACCTCATCCACAATGGAATGATGGATATTCTTACAGTGAATGACAACCTAGATCATGAAAGAAAATTGACCCAGAAGTCGAGGTGTGTAGTTCTCATGGCTAAAAACTACAAGTTGGAATCTGAGTGATCAATATATACAATTGCCCAAATCAAAGAGTTATTTTAGGTGGAACAATTTTCTAACACCTCTATAGTGGACACATCTGAGGGAGATTGAGCGAGATCCTCAACTATGTTATAATTCTAACCGGCTCTCACACCAGGGTTGTAAGAATATTTATGGATAACGCCTTTGGGAGGCTTAATCTTCAACTAAGTAGGTATGGCATTTGGAATAGGATTTGACAAAGGTGTAGTTGAACTTGTAGGTTTACTAGTAGCCTCACCATTTGAGGGATCGACATTACTGTAGTATTTACCTTGGGTGGCCACCATAACAATTTTTTTTGACGTAGCAGAGGAAAACATCGAAATGATGTTAGAGGAAGTGGGATCCCTGGCAACCATATTGGTCTCCCATTTCAAAAACACTTATGTCAACATAGTAGGTGTATTGGATGATTTGAGGAATTGATTCACTACTTTCCGGTGTTGAAAATCACAAGGGAAGTTCTCCTCATTACAAATCAAACATGGGTTATGTGGTTTACACTTTCCATCAGAAGCCTTATTGTTTTGTTTATCTTGCAAAGGAATATCTTTATTCCTTTTACCATTTCCTTTCTTCTTGCTTCCTAGTTGTTCAAATTTTCCTTTGGAAGATTGAACATCATTGATCTCAGAAGAAGAAGCCAGAGGAGTGGTGGAAGGAAGGATTTGAGTAGCCACATCAAGGATTGAACCAAATGGTTTACTCATTGAATGTTGGATACCATAAACAATCATGCCATCAATGACATGTGATTCTTTTCTAGGTAGTTTAGGAACAATATTGCAAGGTCACGAAGAATTTGGCAGGATTGGGTATAATAAGCTCCAAATTATGGGCACAAGAAATTACCTACTCTTCAGTCACAATTCCACCCTTGGTGACATATTCTCTCATGGATGCACACAAAGACTTAATGAACCATTCAGTTAGAAATTAGTCAAGAACAAAATTTTTAAGCAAAAAACAATGAATTCACCGTTCATGAATGTGATCTGAAATGTGAGTGGCGTCAATTTGTTTGAAATTGGTTAAAATTTCAGTTCCATAGTGTTATCGGATGTGTAACTAAAAATGTGTTAGGAATGTAGTAGCCAAGGTGATAAAATTATCAAACGAAGCTCGTGTAGTCTAATATTCCATTTTTTTGTTGTATCAGTGAGTGTGCAATGAAAAAGAAGCAAATGAACAAACTAATCATTTAGAGATTGAAAGAGAAGTACCTGGAATATCAGTACATGAGGTTACTGAAGTTTATTATACTAAATCAATGACAACAAAATGCGAGGTCATACAACCTAAGGCACCTCGGTCATCTGAACCTATTACTTAAATACCTTCCTCTTATTTTCCTCTATCTTGGGCCAAACCACAACTTATAAATCTTAGACTCGACGGTGAATGACTTCCACCTAGTCTTGTGAGTATAAAACATATTCTATAGGAAATGCCTCAACCCTCCTCTCCTATTTGAGTAGGGGCTCATTTTTATTAGTCCCCTCGTTTTCCTTCTCCTCATACTCCATCATAAGCTCCTTTATCTGGCTATTTTCCTTTCAACCGACCCTTGAGTATCCCACAACAACCCTCTTTTTAGAAGATTATTGTGACTGAATATATTACGGTTTCTCAACATGTATCTACTACCATCTGTTATGTTCCTATACCAATAGGTTTGATTTTTCATGATTGGCTAGAGAAGTGCCAAATATGTTCATCCTTTCCATGCTGCAAAGGTTCCATATTTTGTAGAGAAATGAAGAAAATTAAAAAAAGAAAAGAGGGTATGCCCTAAAAGAAAAATCAAAGGGCAAGAAAAATAAGATGGTCAAAGGAAAAAATGAAAGAAATGAACCCTAAACTAAAAGACCAGGAAAGTGTGCTAGTTCAAGTGCCACTATTGTTCCATTTTTGAAGAATTTTACTATGTGTAAGTTGCTTGACTCTTATAATGGCTTATGAATGGCCAAACAACTTAATCATGGCCAAGTTCATATTTGAATTTACTTTTCTTAGAATAGATAATAAAGGTCTGTCCAAACAGTTCAAGTTTGGCAGGGACGTAAATAGGTAGAGAAGCAAAGGAGATCAACAAATAAATCTAAGCCCTTGGAAGAGATAAGGGTAGACTTAGATAGGACGGCAGCTAAAAGAAAAGAAGATAATAAGGGTTTTCTAGTTCAAATGCACCCAATGAAAATGAAGAGAAAATGTTAGGTGTACTAGGGTAGGTAAGTAGTTTTGATGTTGCAAAAGCAGTGACATGAGAGATCTCTTTTCTCAAATATAATTCATCTCTTATGGATATTATGAATGCCATGACAAAGTGTGGTGACAAATCAGATGTTGCATGTCTAACTTCCCCTAATTCCCCTCACAGCAATCACTTACTAACATCCCACCACGATATTGAGATCTGCTCAAAGTCCTCTTGATGCCTCAAAAATCGCTGCAACAACATTGGGGAAACCACCTAGTCCGGACCTTAGTACAGCTCCTTTTCCGTTTGGGATAGTGGCTCCGACTAGGGATAATGGGACCAGTTTCCCAGAAATAGATAAATGGAATGGGTTAATGATTTATAGATTACACTAGCGGTGAGCGAAAGGCTAAAACTATTAACAAAAATATAAATAAATGAAACTATCCCAGGAATCTATTGAGCTTTAAATCGTAGCGTTTGATGTTCTGTGTCTAAAAGACAAGCATATAGATAACTATATCTTTCCAACATAGATATTAATTCATTTAAGATTGTTGTGCCTAAATAGTTAAGCAAAGCGATTGAATCGAAATTACCACACTTTAAACATCTATATCATTGTGATACACATGATTAAAAGCAAAGGCACATCACTAAACATCCAATAGTGGAATGAATAAGATCTGTTGTTATAGCGCATGCATATAATCAACGATAGCAAAAATAATTACATAACAATTCATATAAACGGAATGAATTCAAACATAGATAAAAATACCATATGAGCTACGTGACACTCCTAGATATCAATCGCTATGTGCAGTTCTTCCTTTAACGCAAAAACATTCTCAATCAACGACAATAGTGCACAATTGCATAAAGAAGCTTCCTCATTAAATTAAGAACAACTAGTCAAGTTTCATAAAAGAATATTGACTGAAGCACAATAGTGCAAACTTCAGTCTATTAAGTCTCTTACAAAATTTTACGACCCTTTCTAAAAAAATGAAAGGGTCTATAAATACAATACTAATTTAAATATCTACTAAACAGAAATGCTACTAAATTGATATCAATAACTCTTGATCTTATTTTGGCTAGCGATCTGGCAAGCTGGAAGGTGATTCATCAAGTCAGCTGCTTTCCTTTGAATCTGAGCTGATTTATTGCAAGCATTGGCTCAACTTCCGGAGGTTTGGTGAGGCACGAACTGAGCTGGGCAGCATAGGTGGCATCCTGAATATCAGGAATTATACACCCGATTGCATCTGTTAAACACTTAATGGTGGCTCTTTGTGTATGTGGCTTAATTAGGAAGAGCCAATATGCATCCAAGCTTAAACTATTAATCTCGGTGATTAATCTTCCCTTTTCTTCTAACTCACGATAACATGATTGCTCCAATGTATTTGTTGTTGTCATCTTTCCTGGTGTACATTGGGAAATCGTATTTGCCAAGTAGAGAGTGTTGTTGACTAAATCAACTAGATTGCTAGAAGTTGATTTACATCTTGAAGCCGCTCTCTCTTCTTTCATCACCTGAGTGTGCCATTTTGTGAAAAGTATATCCTTATATGTTTCAAGTATCCTAGGAAAATTTGCTGCTTTTCCCTGATCAGAATATTGCCAGTCAAGATATGCAGTAATGGCCTCTTCGACTTGATTTAATTCATCCCTGGCCTTCTCTACCTGCTGATTTATAGATGTAGTTAACTCGCACAGTGGCTCAGCTTGAGCGATCTGTTGACACAAGAGTCTAACCTGAGATATTAACGCATTGTTTATCAATGATGCTTCTTTTTTGAACTCTGCCACTTGCGAAGCACCTTTCATCTTTTCTAGCTGCGATGACATTTGAGTGATTTGCTCATCTTTGGTTTTCATCATTTGTTCATTTGATGCTCTCAACTGTGCCAATGCCTCCATCAATTCTTTCTGTTTCTGGATCGCACTTTGGTCGATCCTTTTCTTTTCTGCTTGTAATTGTTGGGTTAATTTATTGTTCATTTGTTGTTGTGCCAACAACTGCTCCTCTGCTTGCGCTGCCTTCTGCTTTGTCTCAGCCAATTCCGCCTGTAATGCAAAGATTTCTTGGTCCTTATTCTTCAATAGAAGGCTTACCTTCGATGCTTTGTCGATTGTTGTTGCCGAATAGGCTCCAGCATACTGTGACAACTTTGTTAGGTCATCGGAGGGGTCAAATTCCTCCTTCCATAGTACATTACCCATGATTGTTTGCTCCGGAAAGATAGAAGGTTGATCAATCCTTCGTCTTTTCCTTGATCACTTTACAATTGCTCTATGCCTCGGGCTGTAGAAAACATCCAATGGAGGAATATCGTCTACCTGCAGAATGATTTGATCAGTGGGGTCTTTTGGAATTATCTCAACATCCTTAGAACTGGGTGGGCCGCTGGTTCCACTTAGAACTTGAGGTGAAGTAACGTCTTGCATGTCATTAGTCTTAGAAGTGTCTGTATCTTTTGAGCCTTCTAATCCACTGATGATAGAATGAAATTGTTGCCATTCCTAGAGAAATTTAGGGTCTGTGTTAGTGTCCACATTGACATCAGTGGTGGTCTGTTGCCCTTTCTCAGTTTGAGACTCCTTCTGTACTTGTTCCTGCTCTTTCCTCTTATGCTCCTCTTGTTCTCTCTGTTGTCTATCCTCATGCTCTTTCTTTAGTTGTTATTCCTGCTCCTTCCTCTGCTTTCCCTCTTGTTCTTTCCTCTGCTTTTCCTCCTGCTCCTTATTATGATCTTTTGTTATAGCAGGAGGTTCCTTTAACTGTTTCCAACCAGACTCGCTTGACGATGTCGCTGGGGACATTGCTAGTAAATCTAGAGGTAGAGTTTGCAACCTCTGTTCTCTAAGTTTATTGAACTCTGTCAACCCTTCATCATTATATTTCATCCTAGCGAGTTCTTTAGCCTGACCTATGGTTTCAATTGAATTGAACAGGTCATCAAATATATCTTCCTGATGCTCAAACTTTGTCAATTTGGCCTCTTCTAATGCGCCATAGGCGACTTGCTTTGGATCAAATGCCCTGTTTGGGATTGTGGCCAGAGTTAAAGATTGAAACTTTGTGGCTTCCTTTTCTGCATGTTTGAGATCATGCATCGTATATACACCACACCTCAAGGGAAAAGAGGGCCAGCCTCTTTTCTTTTCTCTTTTGAGAGTTTGTGTAGTACTTTCAGCCATAATCTGATACGTGATTTCTATTGCTAGCAGCTTATCTGGAATATATAAAGGGAGAACATGTGGGTCGGCTTGGCTGCCGTAAACTCTGATATAGGTAAATTTCTCTTCTGCAAACCAACCTGCGACTGCTGGTAAATCAAAGGAAGCTTGATAGGAAATCTTCGGAATGGGTTTATCAAAAATGGAATAGTAAATGGGCACCATAAAGCCATTGCAGATTTGGTACAGGTGGTGTTTGTAATAAGACTTCCACAATTTTTGGTGATATATATGAATGGGTGAGGGGTCCTGTGCAGTCCACCTCCAACCGAGGACAAGAAATTTGGAATTGAAACATAATGTGTCTAAGATATATGCACTATAATAAAATGGGGGAATTACCCTTTCAGTGACCACAGTCTTATTTCTAAAATCACGAACAACTACTGCTAGTTTATCCGAGAGAATAGTAGCCCAATCCATAATTATACTATTTACTGCTGCCTCCATAAGAGGAACCATTTCTATGGTAAAACTAGCAGAGTCATGCAATCCCCATAGCCTACACATCATTATCCCCACATGACAATAAGGAGAAGCCAAATAATCAACCGAGTACTTACCGGAAGATTCAGATTTTGTCTCCAATCTTTGATGGGTTCGGATTCAATTTCATTTTCGCTTGCAAACTTCTCTAGGAAGGTCTTGTTATATATTTTCTCTGGCTCGGGCAAATGATACATTTTCCTTAGGTCATCTACCTTGAATGATCCGAAAATTCTCCCATCTCTAGTGCTGAAAGTTCTGTCGAAGATTGGGATTTCTTCAATCGCCCATCGCACAACATCTGTGTATGGGAGAATTTTCTCCCTGGCTACTATTCTGTGAAGGAAAGAGTCGGCTAAATCTTTGAGAGTACAATCAGACTTTCGTAGTGAATCCACGCTAGCTTCTGTTACCGTCTTCTGTGGTTTCTCGGCTTTAATTAGGTCGTAAGTGCCTTGCCAAGTAACTCTGGTGAGACCCGTGCATGTAGTATCAGATATTAGTCCCTTCTTCTTGTTTACAGCATCTTGTCCTGCAACTAGTGGAGCGGAAGCACCCGCAGTCTTCTTGGATTTCTTTCCCATCTTGCTCAAACTTCTGTCTATGGATGAATTCTGCACATAGAGGCAATTGCGCGTAATACAGAGAGACAACAATGAAAACTTGCAAGTGATGATAACATATGAATAGGTGCGTAATAAGGTATTTAGCCTTTAAAATGGGCGCGGACACAGTCCATAGAAAGATTTTAAGACATGATCTCATTAATTGTCCATATAAAACCTGTCATCCTTTAAATGCCCATTATATCGTTATTCGGGTGAATAATTCCCTTAAGCATGCAATGGACGTTTTGGTAGCTGAGCGCAAGTGATCAGGCTTTAAATATGAATGAATTGTGCTATCCCATCACTTAACGGCTTTTTATCGAAAATTGTGTTTTATCGCATCGCATCGGGTGTATGACAAGTGCGCCTTAAGGATGTGTATTGGATACCGCCGATCGCCGAATGCGATATCACATCAGTGAAAATCTCTGAGCGCATCGAGACTTAAGTGAAAATAAACCGCCGATCACCGAATGCCGATTATGCATCGCATCGGGGCTAATGGCATAGGGCGCTTTGAGATGTGCATTGTATATTGCCGATCGCAGATTGCGATATCGCATCGGCGTAAAGCTTTGTGCCACATATATATATTTCTTATGTTATTGCGATATGCGATCTTGTGATCGCTTTATTGCAACGACCAAGATTCACTTTATTTCTTTAAATGGGTTTGTTCAAAAAGGGTTTTATAAAATGCATTCAATTGATTATCGAACTTTTTGAACAATAAAAGTATTGATATCAATTTTAGTTTAAAGCGACCCATTTCATAGGTTGATGTTTTATGAATAAAAAATTATATGAAATGGGGGGTTGTTTACCGAGCACAACAATTGGCAATTCACTGGAAGAACCAGTTATCTCTGGAAAAATAAAAAATACTTAAGCTTTTTCAAAATAGAGTTTCAACTAAAAGGGGAAAATTCTGATATAACTAGATATTTATGTATTATGAATATGATGAAACAAATTTTTGCTAACTTCCTCCCTTTGCTTAAAATAAGTACATTTTAAGTCTTAAATGGGCCTTTATTGGTTTATAATGATAAAAATAGAAAACCTTTCCAAATCAGCCTTTATAGTAAACTCGTCTGTCATAGGTAGAGCCTCTGCTGCCAGCAAACGTTTATAGTTTCGACAGGGATACCTTTTAACCATGTAATTGTCCATTGTCCCATCCAATTACGAGTGTGATTGTCAGAATGAATTCAAAACATGTTTTCATATTTTGTTCATTTTTCTTTTTTTTTCATTGACAGGATAAAAAGCCATTTCCCTGGTTTGGTGGCCAGTTGTTGACAATGCCATTCACTGGTAGTAATCTAACTGAACAAGCTAGCTTGTGATGAGACTCCTTGTCTTGCAATTTCAAGTCATTACCCTGTTTTGGTATGCAGTATTGGTAATGTCAGTTAAACTATTTCCCTATGAACATGGTAAGCGGGCTTGTAATAAGACCTCTTATCTTCAATATCTTATATTTTAGAATTACACTCTGAATAATCATAAACTTTAATGAATGGGATGAACAATCTTTTCCTTAAGAGTCAATGGATGACAGGTTAAGAGTTGAAGATGCTGAAATTGAATTGGCTTCTATCTTTGATATTGATAACCTTTTCAGACTGATTTGAAAACAGAAAATGATTTACATTACTTCTATTCTTTGGGAGGAGTTCACCAAATTTAAATTGTGGTTTCAGAATACAATGATATCTAATTTCCCAAAAATTATCCCTTTCGGTTAAAAGTTCTATTGTTTGAAAGCAAATATTCATATTACTTCTGTGAGACAACTTTTCAAACATACCAAAAGGTCAATGGAAGATGCCTTTAAACTTTATTTCCTAAAAATCCTACAAACTATAAAATCCTACAGAAATGAAAGGAGAAGGGGTTACCTTCTAAATTGAAGAATTTTTTTAAGATAAGGCCATTAACAGGGAGAGAATCTCTCACACCTGCTAAATCTTGCAATACAAAGGTCGAATGGCCTACCTTCTCACAAATCTGAAATGGTCCAAGCCACAACTTCTGGAACTTGGTGTGTTTGCCCTTGTCCTCATGGGCTTTGTCCCATTTCAGAACTAAATCGCCGACTTGGAATTGTTTTGAACCGGATGAGACTGAATTAAAAGCTGCTTTGATGATTTGTTGATGTTTGGCATGGGTATCTTTGGCTTTTTCTCTTTCTTCTTCTAGTTTTAAAATTTGGTCATATCTAAGCTGAACAGAAGAGGAAGGAGCTTCCTCAATGAACTGCACTAGGGCTAAAGAAGGCAGAACAAGGTTTGTGGGCAGTATTGCTTCTTTTCCATACACAAGATTAAATGAAGAGGTTCCTATACAAGCTTTCTGTGTTATCCTATCAGCCCATAATGCAAACACTAAGGATTTGTGCCAATTTCTATGATTTTGTTTGATTGTTCGCTTGATGATTTTGATTAGATTCTTATTAGTAGACTCTGCTAAACCATTACCCTGGGGATAGTAATTAGCAGAATACTTTAACTTAAATCCTCTCTTGATAGCAAAATCAAACATAGCATTTCCTGAGAAATAAGAAGCATTATAAAAAACAAGAGCATTTGGGACACCAAACCTGGTAATGATGAACTGATCTATGAATTCAATGATTTCTTCAGAATTTGTTGTCTTCAAAGGGATTGCCTCAACCCATTTAGTGAAATAGTCGCTAGCGGTAAGAATATACTTATGCTGTTTGGAAGAAGGTGGATTAATTTACCCAATGATATCCAATCCCCATTGCTCAAATGGTTGTTCAATGTTGACTGGTTGCAAAGGGAAAGCCGATTTTCGTTGTCTTCCACTAGAATTTTGGCAATTGAGGCATTTCCTCAAATACTCGTGGGCATCTCTAAATAAAGTTGGCCAATAATATCCAGCATGAATAATCTTGTGAGATGTTGTGTCAGCTCCAAAATGTCCTCCTGCTGGTCCATCATGTAACTCCTGCAAAACCTTTTGGGCTTCAGGTTTCTCAAGGCATCTTAGTAAAATAGAATCATAATTCTTCGTAAAAAGCACATCATCAATAATTGTAAAACTCTTTGCTTTTAACCCGATGGCCCTTTTTCTCTTGTAAGATAAATTTGGAGGAGTATAACCATTTTTTAAATAAAATATTAAATCTGCATATTGAGATTCGGAATCAATGACACTTATCTGATTGATTTCTTCAGTTGGATCTGTATCGCTTGATTCGGGAATGTTGGATGCTCCTGCCAATATCCTGCAAAAACCTTGGCCTCTAACAATCTTTGCTGGCCTAATTTCTAAGTCATACTCTTGAAGCGCTGTGACCCAATTTGCCCTTTTTTCACCCAGTTCTTTTTGGATTAATAGCTGCCTTACAGCTGGGAAAGGAACTATAACTTTTGTGTGGGTTTTCAGAAGGAAGGGTTTGTAATGTTTGACTGCTTTAAACACAACAAAGGATTGTTTCTCCACATTGGAGTAATTCAATTCGGCACCCTGAACATTTGAGCTAAAAAATTAAATGGGTGCCTCCAAATTGTGATCATTTAGTTGTGTGAGTACTGCAGCATATGAAGAGTTGGATGCGATAGTATACAATGTAAAATGATTAGAGAAATTTGGAGTATTTAAGGAAGGGGCATTGAGTATGGATTGCTTGATCAAATCAAAATATTCTTTTTCTAGCGATCCCCACTTAAAGACTGAATTTTTCTTAATCATTGTTTGGAGTGGAAAAATAATTTGAGAGAAATATGGAACAAATCTTTTAACAAAATTAATCTGGCCTAGAAATGATTGCATTGATTTCTTATTGTGAGGGAATGGGATTTCAGAAATTTCTTTGATCCGATCAGGATCGATATAAATGCCATCTCGAGACACTATAAAACCCAAGAGTTTACCTTGATCAAGAGAAAATAATGACTTTTTAGGGTTAAGAGAAATACCATATCTTTTACAGCGTTGAAATATTTGGTTCAAGTCGTGTAAATGATTATACCTCTCTTTAGAGAATACAGTTATATTGTCTAGATAGACGACTACTGTTCTACTAATCAATCCCTTAAAAGTTGTATCCATAGCTCTTTGGAATGTCGCTCCTGCATTTATAAGTCCAAAAGGCATTTTTTGATATGCATATGTTCCCCATTTCGTTCTAAATGTAATCTTAAGCTGGTCATTAGGATGAACCAAGAGTTGGTTGTATCCTGAAAAACCATCTAGAAAGGACATCAATTCATAGCATGCCACTGATTGAAGTATTTGCTCCATAGTAGGCAATGGGAAATTGTCTTTCAAGCTTGCTCTGTTCAAATTTCTGAAATCAATACAAATTCGAATGTCGCCATTTTTCTTCCTGACTGGCACCATATTAGAGACCCAGTTGGAATGTCGTACTGGAAAGATAATCTTGGCTTTCAGAAGTTTGTTAAGCTCCGACTTTATCTGGCTTTCTAAATTTGGGTGTATTTTTCTTAACTCCTTCTGAATCAGTTTCTGATCGGGAAGCATCGAAATGGTATGTTGGATAATAGATGTATCATAAGTCTTCAAGTCATCATATTTCCAAGCAAAAACTTGTTTATTTTTTCTTAACAGTTTAATGAATGCTTCTTTCTCTTCTACAGAAAGTCCTAATCCTAAATTCAGATTTTGAGGAGCTTGCTCAGTGACCAAATTTATCAATTCAAACCTTAGGGTAGAGCTTTGGATCTTTGTATTAGTTAGAAGTTTAAATCTGTCTTTAATGTCATAAAGATCTTCTAGCTTTACCACAGTCTTAGGAATTGTGTTTTCCTGAGGTGTTTCCTTTATTTGGGAGTCATGCTCATCTTCTTCAATGATTTGATTGTCATAAGACTTCTTAGAAGTTAAGAATTGTAAAATATCATCATCATGGTTAAATACTCTCCAATTAGTGACATTATCAGGGATTGAAGGCCTAAAAATCAACTCTACGGAAAATCTATCAACGATGTAGTCTTCAGAAGCTAGAAGCCTAGAGGCTACATTGGCTAGTAGGTCGGCTACCGAATTCTAGGACCGAGGAATGGAGGAAATGTTAAATGCCAAAAAATGTGAGGTAAGGTCTTGCACTAGCGATTGATAATGCTTGAGGTGTTTGGAAAGGCAATGAATTGCATTCCTAACATGTTTAACAATAATTTCAGAATCGCCGAATACTTTTAGATATTTCACTTTAAGGCCGATTGCTTTATATAATCCCTGAACTAAAGCTTCATATTCGGCTGTGTTGTTAGTGCACTCAAATTCTAATCTACAAGACAACATTGTCTTTTCCCCATGTGGACTAACCAAGATGCATCCTGCTCCTGAGCTTTCACTGGAATTGGAGCCATCAAAATACAAAGACCAAGATAAAGGAGTATTAACAATCATATTTACAGTTTTCTCATCATCATTGAAACACCTAGACTTATTTGTTTGTGAAAAATTCTCAATCTGAGTTGTAAAATGATTAACTAAGAAAGGGGAGGGTTGGGCAACAAAGTTACCAAAGAACGACTCTGATGAATAATTTCCCAAAATGTTGTTGTTGAATGCTACGGGGTGGTTTTCTTGTTCAAAATCAGTAACTGTATGGGTCATATGTTTTTCTCGATCAATCCTTATTTGATTTGGCTTACCCTTATAGGGAAGCCACATGTGTGACCAATCAGTAGAAATATTCCCATGCAATTTTTCGGACCAATCCCTACTCAAAATTAAACCGTAAAACTCAGGTATATTAGCTATTAGAATGTCAAACCTTTGTACTATTCTGGGATCAGCAGACAACCTAATAGTTACGGAATTAATCTCTCCGACAACCTACACTTTGGTCCTGTCCAACTGTACAATATGGATGGCAGACTTCTGGGGTTCTATGTTCAATTTAGAACAAACTGAAGCTGGCGTTATGTTAGATGATGCCCCTGAGTCAATTAAACAGTTGTGCAGGTTTCTGTTATAGATTTCATAAGTCAGAAGGAAGG
>APFE030299407.1:20213-69535 GCA_000404065.3 Pinus taeda
AGAATGAAACTGCTGCCATTCCTGGAGCAATTTAGGGTCTGTGTTAGTGTCCACATTGACATCAGTGGTGGTCTGTTGCCCTTTCTCAGTTTGAGACTCCTTCTGTACTTGTTCCTGCTCTTTCCTCTTATGCTCCTCTTGTTCTCTCTGTTGTCTATCCTCATGCTCTTTCTTTAGCTGTTCTTCCTGCTCCTTCCTCTGCTTTCCCTCTTGTTCTTTCCTCTGCTTTTCCTCCTGCTCCTTATTATGATCTTTTGTTATAGCAGGAGTTTCCTTTAACTGTTTCCGACCATACTCGCTTGACGATGTCGCTGGGGACGTTGCTAGTAAATCTAGAGGCAGAGTTTGCAACCTATGTTCTCTAAGTTTATTGAACTCTCTCAACCCTTCATCATTATATTTCATCCTAGCGAGTTCTTTAGCTTGAACGATGGTTTCAATTGAAGTGAACAGGTCATCAAATATATCTTCCTGATGCTCAAACATTGTCGATTTGGCCTGTTCTAATGCGGCATAGGAAACTTGCTTTGGATCAAATGCCCTGTTTGGAATTGTGGCCAGAGTTAAAGATTGAATCTTTGTGGCTTCCTTTTCTGCATGTTTGAGATCATGCAGCGTATAGACACCACACCTCAAGGGAAAAGAGGGCCAACCTCTTTTCTTTTCTCTTTTGAGAGTCTGTGTAGTACTTTCAGCCATAATCTGATACGCGATTTCTCTTGCTAGCAGCTTATCTGGAATATATAAAGGGAGAACATGTGGGTCGGCTTGGCTGCTGTAAACTCTGATATAGGTAAATTTCTCTTCTCCAAACCAACTTGCCACTGCTGGTAAATCAAAGGAAGCTTAATAGGAAATCTTCGGAATAGGTTTATCAAAAATGGAATAGTAAATGGGCACCATAAAGCCATTGCAGATTTGATACAGGTGGTGTTTCTAAGAAGACTTCCACAATTTTTGGTGATATATAAATGGGTGAGGGGTCCTGTGCAGTCCACCTCCAACCGAGGACAAAAATTTCGGAATTGAAACATAATGTGTCTAAGATATATGCACTACAATAAAATGGGGGAATTACCCTTTCAGTGACCACAGTCTTATTTCTAAAATCACGAACAGCTACTGCTAGTTTATCCGAGAGAATAGTAGCCCAATCCATAATTATACTGTTTACTGCTGCCTCCATAAGAGGAACCATTTCTATGGTAAAAGTAGCAGAGTCATGCAATCCCCATAGCCTACACATCATTATCCCCGCATAACAATAAGGAGAAGCCAAAGAATCAACCGAGTACTTACCGGAAGATTTGTGTTTGTGCTTGTTTGGATTTTGTCTGCAATCCTTGATGGGTTCGGATTCAATTTCATTTTCGCTTGCAGACTTCTCCAGGAAGGTCTTGTTATATATTTTCTCTGGCTCGGGAAAATGATACATTTTCCTTAGGTCATCTGCCTTGAATGATCCGAAAATCCTCCCACTCCCTGGTGCTGAAAGTTCTGTCCAAGATTGGGATTTCTTCAATCGCCCATCGCACAACATCTGTGTATGGGAGAATTTGCTCCCTGGCTTCTATTCTGTGAAGGAAAGAGTCGGCTAAATCTTTGAGAGTACAATCAGACTTCCGTAGTGAATCCACGCTAGCTTCTGTTACCGTCTTCTGTGGTTTCTCGGCTTCAATTAGGTCTTAAGTGCCTTGCCAAGTAACTCTGGTGAGACCCGTGCATGTAGTATCAAATATTAGGCCCTTCTTCTTGTTTACAGCAGCTTGTCGTACAACTGGTGGAGCGGAAGCACCCGCAGTCTTCTTGGATTTCTTTCCCATCTTGCTCAAACTTTTGTCTATGGATGAATTCTGCACAGAGAGGCAATTGCGCGTAATACAGAGAGACAACAATGAAAACTTGCAAGTGATGATAACATATGAATAGGTGCGTAATAAGGTATTTAGCCTTTAAAATGGGCGCGGACACAGTCCATAGAAAGATTTTAAGACATGATCTCATTAATTGTCCATATAAAACCTGTCATCCTTTAAATGCCCATTATATCGTTATTCGGGTGAATAATTCCCTTAAGCATGCAATGGACGTTTTGGTAGCTGAGCGCAAGTGATCAGGCTTTAAATATGAATGAATTGTGCTATCCCATCACTTAACGGCTTTTTATCGAAAATTGTGTTTTATCGCATCGCATCGGGTGTATGACAAGTGCGCCTTAAGGATGTGTATTAGATACCGCCGATCGCCGAATGTGATATCGCATCGGTGAAAGGCTCTGAGCGCATCGAGACTTAAGTGAAAATAAACCGCTGATCGGCGAACGCCGATTACGCATCGCATCGGGGCTAATGGCATAGGGCGCTTTGAGATGTGCATTGGATATTGCTGATCGCTGATTGCGATATCACATCGGCGTAAAGCTTTGTGCCACTTATATATATTTCTTATGTTATTGCGATATGCGATCTTGCGATCGCTTTATCGGAATGACCAAGATTCACTTTATTTCTTTAAATGGGTTTGTTCAAAAAGGGTTTTATAAAATGCATTCATTTGATTATCGAAATTTTTGAACAATAAAAGTATTGATATCAATTTTAGTTTAAAGGGACCCATTTCATAGGTTGATGTTTTATGAATAAAAAATGATATGAAATGGGGGGTTGTTTGCCGAGCACAACAAGTCCCTAGACCACTCTATTTTACATGAAAGTTTTAGCAAAATGACGTTTTCTCGATGAGCTAAGAAGCCACATTTCTTGTGTAAATCATTGATCTTCTCCTAAGCCTAAGCTATTCAACTCTGCTACTAAAAACCCTCTCATTTCCCTAAGCCTAAGTTCCTAACTCTACAACTTAGCTCTTCCCATCATAAAGCCATATTAACATGTTAAATTTATTATATAATTCCTGTGTAAATGTTTTCCCCACCCCTATTATACTAAATACATAAAAAACCCAAAATACTTTAATATCCCTCCCCTCGGCTAAAGTTATAGCCATATTTCAATTTTTGTCGAGAGTTATTGGTCTACCCGGGGCCAATAACAACCCTCCACGCACTGCATCGAGATTTTTTTTTAAATTTGGTTAAAAAAATAACCAAACCCACCAGCGTAAACCATATAAAAACCGCGATAACCAAAGTTTTGTACCCCACCGAACATTACAAAACGTTGAAATATTGCGACGGGGCCCGCGCCTTACACCTCCGGCAACTAAGCATCCCGTCAATTGTCGGATCATTGCCCTCAGATTGGACAGTCCGTGACCATATCACAACCACCATGATTGCCGAAATTTACCTTCCAAGAAAATGGTGGTTTTACCATTGTACAGGAGACACGTGTCGCCCGCTCAGCACTATCGCGACCCCTCCTCCCAATACAGCTTTTGCCCAAAAGCGGCGCAGGAAATACTGCTTACCGCCCACTCCCCGCTAACGTCATGACTATGCCATCTGCTGACTTCATCCCCACGTCATCCCCACATCACTACTACCACCTCAGCTCCATGTCGTCTGCCACGTCACCGCCAAATCAGCTTATGTACCCTCGCTACACGACAAAGATTACGTCATGCTGATGTCACCTGACGAAAGCACGCCAACAACCTGACAAATTCAAAATCTTTTGTTGAAAGGTGTAAAATTTCATTTTTGCTCATTTTCCTTTGTTTCTTCTGTGCAACCTCTGCATGCTCTTTTACGTCTGAAGTAGCATTTTAACTGCACAGTCTGCCACCGAGAGAAATTGACTACACAGCTCGGCCCCTCAGCTTGGTATTCCATCTAAATTTTACACAAGGTGTCCATTAAAATAGGTATTTACACGAGTTCTACTCCTAAACCCTGTTTTTCTAAGTTTTCTCTGTAAAAATTGCCCAGAGCACCCAAATTTAAATTAGAAACGCATTGCTACGATCAAACATCGCGCTGCAACCTCTATTTTTACCCATTTTTCCGGGAAAATCCCTCAAACTCTATCTCACTCAGCAAAAGTCATCCAATGAGTCAAATTTGAGCTCACTATGATTTGCAATTCCCGAGTGAAAGGTCCTGAACTATGTTTTTCCATTTTGACTAAAAAAGACTCTCCAAGCTCCATTTTCTACTACAAAATTTTACCCAACAAGTTAACAACGAATCGCTCTAGTCTGCAAATCCCCTAAGAAAAGCCTCTAAGCCACTATTTTACCCACTGTTGTTGTAAAGACCCACATTCCAATTAAAATCACAAGAGAATTTATAAGATGGAAGACCCTACTCCAGTGGCCCTCAATGTTTCCCCTCTCAATGCTCCACATAAAGAACTTGAATGGTTACCCCTAGCTGACAAGGATTTCCAAATCAAAGATTTAGTTGGTTGTAAAGCTCATATCCAAGCTTTCTGTGAGATCAGGAACAGCTATAGGAAAAAACTGATGTAATTGGAATTTGGGAGTCTAATATGCCCAGATACTACCTCCCTTCAGTTAATATTTTTCCTGACCTCATCCACCAATGCCATGCCAATTATGAGCCTACTCAAAGGGTAGTGATGTCTCCTTCTGGAACAATTCTATTTTATATCACCCTGAATATATAAATGAGATGTTGCATTTTAAGCCAACTGGGCCTTTGACTCCTCTTTCCCCGGGATTTTTTCTTGACCAAGTGTGCAAATTCCCAAGTTTAGAAGTAACCAGAATAGGCTAATTATTCATGAAGCCAGATTATCAACCTCAGAAGCCTCCTCCTTATTTAGATATTTGGTTCAATGAGGTTGGGAAATTTATTATTGACATGATATCCTACATCCTGGGATTCAAAACCAGTGAGTATGTAGATGAAACCACATTGGTCCCCTTCTCCATTTTCACTCCAGGACAGCCCCCTACTGTCAAGTATGATTATGCTACTTTCGTAGCTGATAAGATCCATGAGAATTCATGAGCATGGACAGAGAAGGAGTGTTCACTTATTCATCATACATATATCACCTGTTCCTCTATTATGAAATAGAGAGCTTGCAAATTCCTATTAGAAAGCTGGATGTCAATGGGGAGCGTAGGTCTGTAATCTTCTGGACTTCAGTCTTCCACCATGTTAATAACTCCCCTTGTGCTTATTGTGAATTAATTAATCTCTTCATACATCCAGCCTCCTCTTTGCTGATGACAAGTCCTCTAGATAGACTTTCTGGTGAAATGCAAAAAATCCTACAGCTCTCTAAGAGCTACAACATAGGTAACTGGTACTTTTACCAGAATCACACTGAGTTCCAAATATATGGATGTGAGCTGTGCCCCTACAAATTGCCAAAGTATGTGCCAATGAGACTGTTTACATTGGAATACTTTAGGTAGTTCATCCAAGAAGACTTAATCCATTTTTGTGATGTTAAGAAAAAAGCACAACTCAAAATAAGAAATCAATTGTACCCTTTCATCTTCAATAAGGGGGAAGCTTGCAAAGAAGCTGACAACATTTTAGGGCAACAACTTAAGCTAAAACAGAGTTTTTATTGGGCACCATATGACCCCAATCATTTCATAAGCTATAGGAAAGTAAAAAATAAGTTGTCGGCATATCTTCATTGTAAAATCCATGAAATCCAGCAAAATGCTAATCAACAAGAATGGTTAGAGGGCACATTAGTGGAAAACATTACCGAGGAAGATAAACTAGAAAAGGCAATGAAGGAGCTTGAAAAAATGCTTGACCTAGACTCTTTTGGACATGTATCGTTCAAGTTGCCTTAGCACATTGGAGGTGATACATATTTTGCTGAGACCTCACTGCAAAGATCACAAAGGGCGAGTTCAGCATCAGCAAAGGGCAAGGAGGTAATGGATACAGAGCAGTAAACAATGGCACATCAGCCTACCACATCAAAAGAACAGGGTCAAGCGCAAGTTCCCCCAGCTCAAACCAAGGCACCAGAAGCCCATGTACTACAGACTCCTCAAAATGAGGAAAAGAGCAAAAAGAGAGATAGAGAAGAGGGTACCCCTGCCAGTGGACCAGCAGAACAACCAGGAGATAAGAGGCAGAGATTGAATCCCTATTCTCAGGAGGAATTTTGGAAGAAACCACAGGTAGCATGAGAGATGAGGAAAGGACTGAGTAGCAAACTTCTCCATTAGTGGGCACATCAACTAGCTCATTCTAGAAAGAGCTAGAAAGGCAACATAGTGTGGAAGTTTCATTCACTAGGCCTCAAAGCAAGCAAAAGTCAGATATCAAGAAAACCTTTACTGAAATAAAAGCAAAGAATGATCCAGTGAGAATGCAACTTTATAATCATCTGATGAGGACATCACCCACCAATCAATAAAGGCTAATTTCTTCTTATGATATTTAGGAAAAAAAGATGATCCTCAGTCATTTCAAGCCCAACATGTAGCAACCAGAGTTAGCTGCTGATTATATTAGAACCAATCTCGAAGTTTTCTCTAAATACATCCACCCAATTGACCAGATTGAATTACACAAGCAAACTAGGCAAATGGTGTACTCCACCTTGGCAGACAAAGCATTTCTCACCCACAAACTACAAAATTCATTGCTCAATACCTCTGCCCAATTGGAATTTGCAAAGGCCTCTTCCTTAGTAAAGGAAAATAGGATTAAGTCCTTAGAAGAAATTATCATTGAGCTCGGGCATGATCCAAAGGATGCAAAGGGAATCAAGGTACTAATAAATAAAAAACAGGAGGACATAGCTGCACTAAGGAGACAATTAAATATACCTATCACCATGCATCCATAAACAACAGAGCTAGTACAGAAAAAGGCAGAGGAAGACATGGTGGATTTATTGATAAGGATTAATAACAGGTTAGTAGAAACAGAGTAGGCATTGGAGAAAGCAACGAGAGAGAAGCAGGGAGTGTCGACCTCGCAACCACTAGAAACATCTCCAACAAGCACAATTGCTCCTCCTACAACCACAACCGCAGTAACTCCCACTTTCCCAGCAAGAGGTACATCAGCTTCAGATGCTTCAGCGGCAACAACAATAGTAGTACCAGATACCAGCATGGGCATGGAGGAAATGATGAAGGCAATAAAAGAATTAGAACTCCAAATGGCAGAGCTAAAGGAAGCCAAAGAGAAACTGGCCAAGTTAGAGGTAAGCTATGAAAAATCCTAAATAACTGTGGCAGAAAAAACTGAAGAGGTAAAAGCCTTAGAAAATAAGGTAAAATATTTGGAGAAAGATCTTACTCTTCATGAGCCTCTCTCAGAGATCAAAACAATTCTGTGGACGAAGATTGGCCAGTCCATCATTCATCAATGGAGATCAATAGAGACTATCCATGAATAGATTTAATTGATAGAAATGGCCCGGGTAGAGATTCAGAAGGCCAAAGCATCATTGGGAAAAATGCCTGAGCAGGAGAATAGACTAATTCATTTTTTGAACATTCATACCAAGGAACAACTAGCAGCTCTAGATATCAGGGATAGAACAATCACCATTTTGACAGTGAAAAAGGTGCTGACCATGAGGAATTTTATACAGAATCTAGAAAGAAAGTGCGAAGAAATGTAGATGGAAATAAATGCCTTTACAGAGAAGTTTACAGTCTTGCAGCAAAAGGGTCTACCCAGTCCGTTAACCAGCAACCAGATGTAACTATGAGAATTTCTAATACAAAGGCTGTTGAGGTTTACTGTTTGTTGTACTATCTGAATGCAGATTTGATGTCCTGGGCCCTCCTACATAATTCTTGTGTCTTTCTATGGATCAATAAGTTATTCTAACCTGTGTTTTGTATTTTTTGTGTTTGCAAATCTCATATATGTTTCATATTATTAATGACAAGGAAAAAGAATAGCCTAGAATTTGTTTAAATACACTCTGTGTTCAATCTCTATTGCTAATTATGTTTTCTTCAGAGTTAGCATAAATAGGGATTCTTAGATGCTCCTGTTTCAGCTAATTTTTTCACTGTGAATATTGACAATGAATTCTTTACTGCTCCTTGATAATACTCATGCATTTTCCCTCTGCCAACATGATGAAGGATTCTTAACTGCCCTTCACCCGCTGGCTTTCATTACATCTATTTCCAGATTATAAAATTGTTCCAAGATTGATTATCTTGCTGTGTAGTATTGCCTTTTACCAAAGAAAACACACTCAACAGTTCATCCTCATAGACTCCATTTTCCCAATGGAATAAACTTTTCATACTTGCATCCCGGTTTTGTTTAATATCACCATCCAACAAAACCAAAACAAAACCTTTTACTTCATAACTAGCCTAATATACTTTAAAACCAAAGATAAATTATAAAGAGAGAGACCTCTCTGGGCGGAGATTGGCTAGAAACTGCATCTAAAAGATTGGTTAGTGGTTACCTTGGCTGTATTCCCTTTTCTCACAAGTTTTAGGGAACAACCTAAGTGATAACATGATTGGCGACTCCACTGGGGATCGAACGAATGTTTGTTACTGTTGTCTAGTTTCTAAAGCTACAGATGGAGCCTGAAGTTAGCCAGGCAGCCTTTGAAATTGTTTTCTCTATGCAATCACAGGAGTAAATAAAATCTACTTCAGGCTATCTCTAGTCTTGTTTTAGGCTGTAAACAATTGTCTCAAAGATTTGATCAGTTTCCTTGTTTCGAACATACCAGAAGGAAAGCCCAACACCTCCTAGATTTCAAAAGATTCCTTTAAAATATTGTCAAAACTTTCATGCTTCAAATATTTCCAAAAAATAACAAAAAATATATTTTTAGAAGCTGGCTCCAAAGAAGAAAACTCATTACACTAGATCAAACACAGATCCAAATACCCCACTTATCTTTGATAATCCTAACTTGATTCCTAAGAGCCGTAAAAGACCTGAAAATCAAGAGAGTACCGCTGATCCAAATCTTCAAACTCCTCAGTAGAAACGTATCCAAACTGAGCTTACTGCTAGAAAATCATAGGTCCTTTCTTCCATTGCTGCAACTTCTTCTAGTTCACCATCATCACTCCAAAACATCTTTTCCACTCCTCCATCCACAACACTTATCTCAGCTGTTATCCATGTGCTTCCAGTTGTACCATTTTTTCCTGCAAATATGGCAGACTGAAATGCTCCCTTGTAGTTACCTACAAATCCAGGGGCCATGCCTTGAGATTATCAAAGCAAAATCACCTACTTTGATCGTACTGGCGCTTACACTACTCAACAACACACTAAGAAAATGACAGATTATTTTGAAAATTATGAGATTGATGATGATGATGTCAGAATGAAAATTTTTGTCCAGAGCTTAACTGGTGATGTGAGAACGTGGTTTAGGGCACTCCATTGGACAAACTAGGAGATGGAGTGGAAATCATTGAAAGAAAATATTCATGGGAGGGCCAACCAATCAACAGTGCTAGAAATCCAAACTTCAGAAAAAATCAAAATCCAAATGTAGGAAAAGTTGGTCTAGACCAAAATATTAGGCCTCCATTCCAAGAAAACTATGCTGAAGCCTCAACATCTAATGAACCAATAGAGGATACCCAAATTTTCTTGATGGGTCTAGCTAGCGAGCATCAAATTTTCCTAACACAAGAAGACCAAGAGACTCAATTTGACAAACAGTTCCAAATTCAATCAGGAGAGTCTTTGTATTTCAAAGAAGGATATGACACAAGTCTCTATGAAGTGCATAAACAATACAATCTTAGGAGTAGAAAAATACACATCCCTGATGATCCCAAGCAGAAAGCAATCAAACAGCCTACCAAATCCAAACCCAAGGATCACCATATACAAACTATTCCTAAACCAATTTCTAATCCAAATAGTCCAACAATTGAAGATATTTCAGACCTAGAAAAATCAAACCAGCACCCTCCAACTATTTTTCCTCTTAAAGAAATCATACAGGAACATTTAAAGATGGTGTAAAACTGACTTCGGCTCATAACAATATTCCAGTGAAAGAATCAGTTAGAGAAAACTCAGCTGAAAACGAAAACCTTGCTACCCAGAATATCAAAACACAAACAAAAAAACCTTTCAATTTGGAAACTAAAATAACTAATTTAAAAATATCCATCCCACTATTTGAATTGGCTAAGCATGAAGTTTTTAGAGAAAAAATCAGCAGATCACTACAAATTTCAGAAAACAAAGATGTAGTGAATGTCCTTGATGACCAACCAGAACTTATATTTGGTCCTAAAGTGAATGGCAAATCAGTAGATGGAGGAGTTCCTCCATTCTATATCAGTCTAAAAGTTCATGATACGATACTTCACAATGTAATGTTTGATTCTGGTGCCTCCCACAATTTGATGCCCAAATCTGTGATGGAGAAATTAGAACTAGATATAACTAGGCCATACAAGGACCTATTCTCATTTGATTCTAGTCAGGTCAGATGCCTAGGATTGATTAAAGATCTTTTTGTATCATTGGTACAATATCCTGCTAAAACAATTTTAATGGATGTAGTAGTGGCTGATATCCCACCCAAATATGGAATGTTACTATCTAGATCATGGGGTGCCAACCTTCAGGGCTCCTTGCAACTTGACATGTCTTATGCCACCATCTCAGTCTTTGGTGAGCCAAAGAAATTATATAGGGAAACTTTGATGAAGTATGTGGTTAGTAGCCAAGAGAAACCCCAAAACTTTCCCATTTATTCTATGCATTCCGACATGGATTGTTTCATCTTGTACAACACTGAGTTTCATACCCCAACTGATGTTAAAATTTTGGCTTTAAGCAAGAAGGAATTCCTAGATGAAAAGTCCACAGTTCAAATTCAATAAGTCTTTGAGAACAATCATGTAGCAGTCACACAAGGGAAATCCCATGAGATTGAAAATCTAAATCTACCTGCTAAACAAATTGAAAAAATTCCTAATACTTGTTCCAACCAAGAAAACCTATGGTATCTAGAATTCGATGGATCTGTCAATCAGCTAGGAGTAGGGGCAGGAATTTGGTTGCACAATATAAAGAATGACCATGCTGAAGGACATGCATATAGATTGAATTTCAGATGCATCAACTACATGGCCGAGTATGAAGCCCTCCTGTTAGGGCTCAAAGTGATCAAAAGCCTAGGTGTAGCTAAGATATCAATCTTGGGAGATTCTGATCTCATCATTCAACAAATGAAAGGTAACTTTATCACAAATGATCTCATGCTGAGATCATATAGAGGTGCAGCGATAGAAATTCTCAACACCTTTCTAGAATCTAAGTCTGCTAAAATTCCAAGGAATCAAAATTTGCACGCTCACAGACTAGCAACCTTTGCTAGTACTTCCAAACTTCCATTTAAGCCTAATTACCGATTCACAGCTGAAATCAAACATAGGACCACTTTACTTGATAATGTTAAAAATTGGCAAGTCTTTGATAGTGACACTCAAATTAATAATTTCCTCACCCTCAAAGAAGAGTTTTCAAGCACAAAAATAGATATAAGCGCCATAAGTGAGAATGATCAAATAGACACAAATGAGACACATATTTCTGTTGAAACAACAAACTGAATGCTACATCCAACAAAGTTTTCTGAAGCAGATTTACAGGAACTTGAAGAAATAGAATGTAATGATGCTATTGGAGCTGAATGTGAAGTGATTGATTTAAAAGATAATTTTTTACCTACAGGCCTCACTCATTTGGAAGATATTTCTGACTCAAAATGACATTTCTAGGAAACCCAAGATGCATCCATTAAATGTGGAAATTGAGGACTGTAATATAGGAACTTCAAAAAATCCCAAAATCATAAAATTGTCCAAAAATTTTCCATTTGACCAAAAGACCAAGTATGTTGAACTATTTAAAGAATTTCAGGATGTGTTTGCATGGAGCTATGAGGACCTAAAGCCTTATGATACATCTGTTATCCAACACACCATACTTCTCAAGGAAAACCAAAAACCTTTCAAATAGAAACTTAGTAGGGTCAACCCTCTGCTCCTTCCTTTGATTGAGAAAGAGGTTAAGAGAATGTATGAAGCTGGAATTATTGCACCCATCAAATTCTGAGAATGTGTTTCAAATTTTGTGCCCACTAGAAACAAAATAGGAGAGATTATATTGTGTGTCGATTTGAGAAATTTGAACAAAGTCTTTTTAAAAGACAACTACCCCTTACCCAAAATGGATCACATTCTACAAAGAGTAGTGGGGGCTTCAAGGATATCACTGTTAGATGGATTCTCAAGTTTCAATCAGATCCTAATGCACCCTGATGATAAAGACAAAACTACTTTCACAACCCCTTGGGGAAACTTCAAATATTTGAAAATTCCATTTGGACTCGAGAATGCAAGAGCAACTTTTCAAAGATCCATGGAAATAGCTTTTGCTAAATAAATCCATGATTTTTTAGTCATTTACATAGATGACATTACTGCCTTCTCCAAGTCAGATCAAGAACACCTAGATCATCTCAGACAAGTATTCGTAGTTTCAAGGAAATATGGTATATCACTAAGTCCAATGAAATCATTGCCTGGCCTAGAAGAAGGAAAATTATTGGGCCATATCATCTCTAAATAAGGCATTAGAATTGATCTAGACAAAATACAAGCTATTCTGCAAGTTCCTCACCCTAGAAACATCAAATACCTACAAGCTTTTTTGGGGAAGATCAATTTTCTAAGAAGATTCATACCAAATCTGGCTGAGCTGATAAGATTGCTGAAAAACATGCTGAAAAAAGATTCCAAGGTCAAATGGACAATAGAAGCTAAACAAGCCTTTGAAGAAATAAAAAAATCTTTGACTCAAACAACAGTCCTTATAAGCCTGAATTTTGACAAAGACTTTATCATATTCTCATTTGCATGAGAACATACAATTGCTGCTATTTTGCTTCAAAAAGATGACCATGGATGTGGAAAGCCCTTTTTAGCAAGGAACTTAGAGATGCTCCACTCAAATATCAAATCATGGAGAAACAATCATATGCACTTGTAAAGTCCATTAAGGACTTTAGAGTTTACATCTTATACTCTCATGTGATTGCTTATGTGACCAACACTATTGTTAAAGACATCCTAACCCAAGAGGGAATTGAAGGCAAAAGAGGAAAATGGATTGCTACAATATTAGAAAATGACATTGAAATCAAGCCAACAAAGCTGATAAAGCGACAAGGATTAGCCAAACTTATGACTGAAACCAACTTTCAATCCCTTCACATAAATGAACTGGATAATGAGTAGGAGATGGCGACTCCACAAATCAATCAAGCCCTTTTACAATCACCTTGGTATGTTGACATATGTTTTGTATTGTTAAACCTGCAGCTCCTCCAGCATTATCCAGAACTAAAAAATATTTTTGAAAATGAAAGCTTCCAAATTCTATATTTTAGATCATGCTCTCTTTTGGAAAAATCATGAAGGTGTTTTATTAAGTTGTCTAATCAAAGAAGAAACTGACAAAGTACTTAAAGAGTTTCATGCAGGGGATTGTGGTGGACATTTATATTGGAAACCAACTGCTGATAAAATCCTAAGGGTTGGATTTTATTGGCCCACCCTATATACTGATATAAGGAAATATGTAACTTCTTGCCACAAATGCCAAGTCTTTGAAGGCAGGAAAAAGTTGTTGCCTCTACCCCACAAACCCATTTCCACTGAAAGACTATTTCAACAATGGGGCTTAGACTTCATTGGGGAAATCCACCCTTCATCCTCTGGCCAACACAAATGGATCCTTACTACCATAGACTACTTTACCAAATGGATAGAGGCCATCCCTTGTAGGCAAGCCAATGACTCAGTAATCATGCAATTCCTAGAGACCAATATCTTGTCTAGATTTGGTTGTCCCGAAAATATTATAACGGACAATGTTGCTGCTTTTAAATCCAAGAAAATGATCAGATTTTTCCATAAATACCACATTAATTTAGGCCATTCTACAGTCTATTACCCTCAAGGTAATGGTCTAGCTGAATCCTCTAACAAAAGCCTGATCAACATCATTAAGAATGTATGGGAGGAGAAGAAGAAAAATTGGCATAAAAAGCTTGTAAATGCACTATGGGCACACAGATTGACCACTAAAAGATCTATTGGGACAAGTCCCTATGAATTGGTTTATGGTATGGAGGCAATATTCCCTTCTTCCTTGGGAATCCTAGTGATAAAGTTGCTGCAAGAAATACAGGCAAAACCTAATGATATTCAGAGAAGGATTAATCAAACTATTCACTTGCAGCAAACAAGAGAGGAGGTATATCAAAGATCTCAGGTTCTACAAGAAAAGCTTAAAAAGATGTTTGATAAAAGAAAAAAATAAGAGGATTTCTTCATTGGAGGCAAAGCTTTAAAATGGGATTCCAGAAAAGAAGATACGGAAAACATAGAAAATTTGATTTCTTGTGGATAGGACCATTTATCATTCAAACTGTACAAGGAAACAATATCTATTTTTCGAAAAGCTTGAATGATACAGAGGTAGATGATGGGCCAGTCAATGGTCGAATGCTGAAGCATTATCTGGATCCAATTTGTTGAGATATCAGCACTTTAATTTGTACATAATAGTGTTTACTTTCTACAATTTATTACAATAATAAGATAGACAATAAAATACAACAAATTTTGAGGGAAAGGCAAGGGATTGTGCCAAATTTTGGTATTACATTTTGAGTTTATCAAAAGAAGTTGAGGAAGGAGACTTGGGAGCTGTAAAAATGATGACAAATATTCAGACAAACTATCCAAAACAGAGCTGCAACTATTTGAATGAATTCATGAGAAATACTTAGATATTGCAAATGTACAACTTTGTTGGCAGCAAAGGAAAAATTTCACAAAACAACAAGAATTGAATATAAGGCCATCTGACCTTCTGTTCTTGACTTTTCACCACAAAAAGCCATCCCTGAGTGGAGCCACTGTTAGGTTCCTATACCAATAGGTTTCATTTTTCATGATTGACTAGAGAAGTGCGAAATATGTTCATCCTTTCCATGCTCCAAAGGTTCCATATTTTGTAGAGAAATGAAGAAAATTAAAAAATGAAAAAAGGGTATGCCCCAAAATAAAAATCAAAGGGCAAGAAAAATAAGATGGTCAAAGGAAAAAATGAAAGAAATGAACCCAAAACCAAAAGACCAGGAAAGTGTGCTAGTTCAAATGCCACTACTGCTCCATTTTTGAATAATTTCACTATGTGTAAGTTGCTTGATTCTTATCATGGTTTATGAATGGCCAAAAAGCTTAATCTTGGCCAAGTTCATATTTGAATTTACTTGTCTTAGAATAGAGAATAAAGGTCCGTCCAAACAGTTCAAGCTTGGGAGGCAGGTAGATAGGTAGAGAAGCAAAGGAGCGCAACAACTAAATCTGAGCCCTTGGAAGAGATAAGGGTAGACTTAGATAGGAGGGCAGCTAAAAGAAAAGAATATAATCAGGATTTTCTAGTTCAAATTCACCCAACGAAAACGAAGAGAAAATGTTAGGTGTACTAGGCTGGGTAAGTAGTTCTGATGTTGTAGAAGCAGTGGCATGAGCGATCTCTTTTCTCAAATATAATTCATCTCTTCTGGATATTATGAATTCCATGACAAAGCGTGGTGACAAATTAGATGTTTCATGTCTAACATCCCCTCATTCCCCTCACAGCAATATCTTACTAACATCCCACCACGATATTGAGATCTGCTCAAAGTCCCTAGACCACTCTATTTCAGGTGAAAGTTTCAGCAAAATGATGTTTCCTCCATGAGCTAAGAAGCCACATTTCTTGTGTAAAGAATTTATCTTCTCCTAGGCCTAAGCTACTCAACTCTGGTACTAAAAACCCTCTCATTTCCCTAAGCCTAAGTTCCTAACTCTACAACTTAGCGCTTCCCATCATAAAGACATATTAACATGTTAAATTTATTATATAATTCCTATGTAAATGTTTTCCCCACCCCCATTATACTAAATACATAAAAAACCCAAAATTATTTAATATCCCTCCCCTCGGCTAAAGTTATAGCCATATTTCAATTTTTGTCTGGAGTTATTGGTCCACCCAGGTCCAATAAGAACCCTCCAAGTGCTCCATCAGGATTTGTTTAACATTTGGTTAAACAAATAACCAAACCCACCAACATAAACCATATAAAAACCCCAAAAACCAAAGTTTTATACCCCGCCGAACATTACAAAACGTTGAAATATTGCGATGGGACCCACGCCTTACACCTCCACCAACTCCGCATCCCGTCAACCATCGGATCAGCGCCCTCAAATTGGACGGTCCACATCCATATCGCGACCACCCTGATTGCCTAGCTTTACCTTCCGGGAAAATGGTAGTTTTATCGCCGTACAGGAGACACATGTTGCCCGCTTGGCACTATCGCGACCCCTCCTCCCAATACAGCTTTTGCCCAAAAGCGGTGCGGGAAATACTGCTTACCACCCACTCCCTGCTGACGTCATGACTACGCCATCTGCTGAAGTCACCCCCACGTCATCCCCACATCACTACTGCCACCTCAGCTCCATGTCATTTGCCACGTCACCACCAAATCAGCTTTTCTACCCTAGCTACATGACAGAGATTACGTCATGCTGACGTCACCCAACCAAAGCACGTCAACAACCCGCCAAAGTCAATTTTTTTTTTAAAAGGTGTAAAATGTCGTTTTTGTTCATTTTCCTTTGTTTCTTCTGCGCAACCTCTGTATGCTCCTTTACGTCCGAAGCAGCATTTTAACTACACAGTCTGCCACCCAGAAAAATTGACTCAATAGCTCGGCCCCTCAGCTTGGTCTTCCATCTACATTTTACATAAGGCGTCCATTAAAATAGGTATTTAACCGAGTTCTACTACTAAACCCTATTTTTCTAAGTTTTCTCTGTAAAAATTACCTAGAGCACCCAAATTTAAATTAGAAACACATTTCTACGATCAAACCTCGCGCTGCAATCTCTGTTTTTACCCATTTTGTCCAGGAAAATCCCTCAAACTCTGTCTCCCTCAACAAAACTCATCCACTGAGTCAAATTCGAGTCACTCTGATTTTAAATTCCTGAGTGAAAGGCCCTGAACTATCTTTGTCCATTTTCACGAAAAATGACTCTCCAAGCTTTGTTTTCTGCTACAAATTTTACCTAGCAAGTTAAGAACGAATCGCTCTAGTCTGCAAATCTGTTGATAAAATCCCCTAAGCCACTGCTTTACCCATTGTTGCTGTAAAGACCCACATTCTAATTAAAATCACAAGAGGATTTATAAGATGGAAGCCCCTGCTCCAGTGGCCCTCAATGTTTCTATATCACCCCTGAATCTATAAATGAGATGCTGCATTTTAAGCCAGCCGGGCCTTTGACTCCTCTTTCCCTGGGATTTTTGCTTGACCAACCTCAGCATCCTCCTCCTTATTTAGATCTTTGGTTCAATGAGGCTGGGAAATTTATTATTGACATGATATCCTACATCATAGGATTCAAAACCAGTGAGTATGTATATGAAACCACATTGGTCCTGTTGGCCTCCTGCTGCAGCAGGTTACTCATATTTCATGATTGACATTTTTAAAGGCCAAATATGTCATACTTTGCATGCTGCAATGCTCCATATTTGCTAACAGACACCAAAGAAGGAGGCCATGAAAGTGTTCTAGTCTAAGTTCAACTACTACATTCCAATTTTGAATAATTATTCCATCTTTGTAGAATTTTCAGCTAAAGGGAGGTCCAAATAGCTTAATCTTGGTCTCCCTAGGTTTCAATTTCCTTTTCTAGAATATAGAGAATGAATAATCTGTCCAAACAACTTAATCTTGGCAGATTCTTAGATAGGTAGAGAATCAAGGGTGCTCAAAATCCTAATCTGAGCCCCTGGAAGAAATAAATGTAGATATAGATAAGAGGATAGTGCAAAAGGAAAAGTTGAAATGTTGGGTCTGCAAGTCCAAATGCACCCGAACTTAAAACAAGAAAAAATGTTAGGTGTATTAGGCTGGGTAGGTAGTCTGAGGTTGCAGAAGCCAACTGGTAATCACTAGGGATTCTATCAAAAAAGGCTCATCTCATGTGTAAATTTCCACCATGGCAATTGATTGGAAGTACAACAAGGAAGCATGACTAACTCCCCTTTCATTTCCCTAAAAATCATTAACTAACATCCCCTTAAGGACCTTGGGATCTGCCCAAGCAATCCAGCTTCACTCCATTCTTATTTAAACCAAGTTGATAGCTGAGTTGACTTGGTGAAAAGAAGCCGCATTTCTTGTGTAAAAATTAATCTTTGCACAATCCGTTCATTTCCCTATGCCTGAGTTTCTACTCTATAAACTTGGCATGCACACATCCCTTGTCCTTCCTCAGAACTCATATTAATATCTAATCCTATTATGTAGCTCCCTAAATCATGTTTCCCTACCCCTATTCTAAAAGGAGACTATATAAAATACCCCAATAAATACTAAATATCCCACCCCTTGGCAATTATAGCCAAATAAACTAAAGTCGAGAAACATTAGGTCCACTTGAGGCCCACTGTTAACCCCTCCGCGTTCACTCGGGATTTATTTAACTCCTAGTTAAATAAATAACCATATTAACCCCCCCGCATTCCATTTTGGGATTTATTAATATTCGATTAATAAATAACCGAACCCTAAACGTATTCAACCTTAACCTAAAGTCTAAAACTAACCCATAGCCATGAAAATTTGTCATTTAACACACGCGCTAGTCCACTAAACTTCTATCATTTCGCTCTCCCGTCCATCGTTGGATCGGCTCTCATAGATCTGACAGTCGACATGCATATCGGGCCCGGGACAGCTGTCGCCTTTCTATTGCATCGGGCTGCCCCTGACACATACCGCTCCCGTACCAAAAGCGGTCTGACACAAACCGCTTACCGCCCTCCTCACTTGCTGACATCACCGCATGACATTGCCACCATCTCGCCTGCCACTGTGCTGTACTTGTGCCATGTCACCTGTTGACATCATCACCCTGCCCCCTTGTCTACTGCAACGTCATATTCCACATCAGCTGCCACGTCATGTTCCGTACCCGCTACTAGACGAAAAATGTGTCACGATGACAGCATCTTGGGAAAACGCCAAAAAGCACCAAAAGCGCCAAAATTATGAAAAGATGGGCTAAAAGTCGTGAAGAGAACTATTTTTAGTTTATTTCTGTTTTCGCGGTGAAAATAACGTGCATGCATTTTTCCATTATTTTGCACTCCTAGAACTTCAGGAGCCTGTCAACCTACAAATTCGACACCGTGGTCCGTCTTAGCAGCTCAATTCCTACTTGTCAAACGCCTTTGGCGTCCTCATAACAGGTATTTACCCGATTTCATACCCAAATCCCTGTTTTTCATACTTCTCTGTTCAAAATTCCAAAAGAACTTGTATTTGGCTTTGAAGGATACTCCCACCAATCGCCCATTGTCCTGCACTTATCATTTGAGCTGGTCATTCTCTACAAACTTACAATCTGAGCTTATTTCCTCCGCAAAAGGGTTATTCCTCCTCTCCGTTCATTCATATTTGCCCATGAACTAAGTCTTTAAGTCAAGCCACCCCAGTATCATATTTTCACTGGTTCCAACCTATTTTCCTAAAAAGAAATCGTTAATTTCCTTTCCCATCGGCCAGCTTGTGCCCTTTAGGCAAAACTCGGACTCCATCCTCTCAGCATTGTGTCGAGTGTCCACAGAACCTCTAATTTCAACCTATTTCTATAAAAACACCCAGTCGGGGTACTGCCACTTTCTTCTTACCATGAGCTTTGTACAGTGAGGTCCATTTGAAACAAAAATCAGTGGTTGTACCTGTTATAGTGGCCTCAGAGCCTAAAACTCTGCCTCCTGTTGCTATTTCACCTTTATTCCAGTCAATCAAAACAATACAGGATATGGGACCCTAGTTTCCCTGAACATTGCTCCTCTGAATGCCCCACACATGGACTTAGAGTGGCTACCTCTGGTAGACAGAGAATTCCAGATCCAGGACATGAGGGGCCTTAATTCTCACCTTCAAACTATCTGCGAATTCAAAAACAGTTACAGAAATAACATTGATCCCCTGGGAATTTTGAAATCCATTATGCCTATCTACTACCTCCCACAAGTCAATGTGCCGCCTAATTTCATCCACCTCTGTCATGCACGCTATGAACCCACTCTGAGAGTAATCCTCAGTCCAGATGGGTCTGTGTTGTTTTATATCACTCCTCAATCCATCAATCAAACGTTGAATTATGCGCCTCCTCAGTCATTGGTTCCTCTCACCCTGAAACATCTGATTGACATCAGTAGGAGGCTTTCTAGGGCAGAGATATTAAGAGTTAATCAGCTATTCGTGATGCAAAAATATCAGAGTGATCATCCTCCACCGTATCATCAAGTTTCATTTAATGAAACAGGAAGTCTCATGGTAGATATGATTTCCTACATCTTAGGATGCAAGACAGGAGAGTTTGTATATGAGACAGTTTTCCAGCTATTAGCAATATTTACCCCAGGGCAGCCCCCTGCTGTCATTTATGACTATGCCACATTCATAGCCAACAAAATACATGAGCAATTCATGATGATGGACAGGGAAAGAGTTTTCAAGTACACCTCCTACATTTATCATCTACTGCTTTACTATCACCCTCATAGTTTCAAAGTCCCTCTCATGAAACTTGACTCAAGAGGAGAGAGGAGATCTGTAATCTTTTGGACTTCAGTTTTTCATAGAGTCCACTATTATCCCTATACATATTGTGAATTTATTGACCTCTTTATCTACCCAGCTACTTGTTTGCTAATGGAGACTCCTCCTCCCAGGCTTACTGTTGAAATGCAAAGAATTTTGCATCTTTCCAAAGAGTACAGCATTGGGGAATGGTACTTTACCAAAACCATACAGTAATCAGAATTTATGGGAGTGACTTCCCCCTATAAGCTACCAAGGTATGTTTCCATGAGGCTTTTTGGCTTGGAATACTTTAGATAGTTCATTCATGCAGACCTAGTTCACTTCGATGGCAAAAACAAGAAGCCACAGTTGAAAATCAGACATCAATTGGGTCCCTTTGTTTTCAACAAAAGAGAAGAAGCCTGGAAGGATGCTGATAAGATGTTGAGAGAGGAAATTTTGTTAAAACAAAACTTCTTCTGGGCACCATATGACCGTGAACACTTCATAAGCTTTAGCAGAATCAAACACAAGCTTTCAGGGTATGTGCACCAGCCAATCCCTCACATTGAGCAACATGCTAATTTACCAGAATGGGTAGAAGGTTCTTTAGATGACGAAAAAATTTCTGAAGAATAAAATTTACAGAAAGACATGAAAGAAGTTGAGAAAAGAATTGACGTGGAATATGTTGCACAGGTCACCATCATATAGCCACAACCAGTGGGAGCAAGCGCATCACGTGATACTTCACCGCAGCCAGCTAAGGAAGCCATATCATCAGCAGAAAAGGACAAAGAAATTGAGAATTTTGAGGAACAAAGTACAATGGAGGAGCAGCCTTCTCTGAATCTGGAGAAAGGCCAAGATCAAAGTCCCTCAATGCAAACAAAAGCACCTGAAATTTTTGTGCTACCAACTCCTCAACATGAGGAAAGAGGTAAGAAGAGGAACCAAGCAGAGAATACATCTACAGGTATCTCAACCGGCCAGCAAGGGGATAAAAGGCAAAGGTTAAACCCCTATGCCAAAGAAGAGATCACAGAGGAAACTCTTGGAAACTTAAGAGGTGAGGGGACTTTGGGACAGCAGATCCCCCCTATTTTGGAAACATCAGCCAGCTCCTTCCAGCAGGAGCACGACAGACAACCAGGTGGGGAGGTTTCGTCCTCCAAACAGCAGGCACAAAAGGGCTCAGACATTAAAAAGGCATTCACTAAAATCAAAGCTAGGAATGAACCAATAAGGTTCCAGCTGTATAATCAATTGCTAAATATGGCTCCAACTAATCAACAGAGGCTAATGGCAGCCTACGATATGGAAGCAGGCAAGATGACTTTGAGTCATTTCAGACCCACTGTGCAGCAAGCATAGTCAGCTTCAGATTACATAAGAAACAATCTGGAAATCCTTTCCAAGGATATACATCCGATAGACCAGATTTAATTGCATAAGCAAATAGGAGAAATGGTGTACTCAACTCTGGCAGATAAGGCTCTACTAGCTCATAGATTGCATAACTCCTTGTACAATACCTCCGCCCAGTTAGAGCTATAAAAATCCTCATCATTAGCCAAAGATAATAGGATAAAATCCCTGGAGGAAATCATAATAGAGATGGGACATGACCCCAAAGACCCCAAAGGAACACAAGCCTTGATCAGGAAAAAAGAAGAGGATATAGAAGCCCTCAGAAAACAAATGAAGTTATTGCCAACTCTACATCCTCAGACTACAGAAATAGCAGAACAGAAAGAAAAGGAGGACGTATATACCTTGCTTATGAAAATGAATCACAGAATACTGGACACAGAGAAAGCACTAGAAGAAGCTTTATGAGGGAAATAGCCTGTGTTGGCCTCACGGCCTCCTCTAATAATTCCAACAGTCTCGGTTCCTCCTCCAGTAGTCCCTACAACAGCACCTCCACTAGCTTCAACTTCAGCAGTAGATGTTTCAACTTCAGCAGCAACCGCATCAGTAACCACAGCAGCAGCAGCACAAGGGGCCAGTTTGGGCATGGAGGCCATGATGAAAGAGATTAAGGCCCTTGAATTACAAATGACAGAAATGAAGGAAACTAAAGAAAAGTTGGCTAAGATTGAGGCCAGCTATGATATCAAAGATCACAGTTGTTGAGAAAACCAGGGAAGTAAAGGCCCTGGATAATAAGATAAAGGCCTTGGAGAAAGACCTCACTCTCCATAGAACACTGACTAAAATCAAAACAATTTTGTGGGATAATATTGGCAAAGCTCTTGTGGATCAATGGACAGCGATTCAAACCATTTTTGATCAGATAGATTTGATGGCAGTAGCTCAGTATGAGACTCAAAAATCCAGGGCATTATTGGAAGAAAAGCCTGAGTTGGCTAATAAATTGATTCACTTTTTAGATACTAGTACTAGTGACCAGTTGATAGCATTAAATATTCAGAACAGAACAGAGACTATTTTGTCCAAACCATGAGGAATTTTGTCCAAACCATAGAAAGAAAATACCAACAGACGCAAGCAAAGGTACAAGACTTCAAACAAATAATGAGAGATCTACAGAGCATAGGTTTACCCAGCCTGGTCACTAGCACCGGAAAGCTATTAAAACAGGAGCAGTATGAATACATGCTACATACTTATGTGCAAAATGAGATCATTGCATCATCAAGCAACACAAAAGAAGCAATTCCTCCCAGAGGGCAGAGTTTATATAATAAACTGGAAGATCTATTCTACATTGAACATGAAATAAAACATCTCTTTCCAGTATGGCTGACTTTTTATACATATACTGAAGCTGATGAAACATTATTCAAATTAAGAAAGCATCAGTTACCACCAGAAGATTGGTGGCAAAGATTACTTCAGATTCTAAAGTAGTTTCGATTCTCTTCATAATTTTTCCTACATAAGAAAATTTCATCATATAACTTGGTTACCAAAAGTTCAAAGGTGACACTGGGTGAAATGCGCGGAAAAAATTGTTCAAATGAATAGACCAGGTGGTAGATGACAGCACACCCATAAAACCCCATCAGTAAAGTGGTCATCAACCGACTTTCACATTCACAAAGTCAACGACAATCAGGACACCTACAACGGCCAATAAAACACATTTACTTTGTCAGTTATTGTTGTGCGTTTTTTCTTCATAACAGTTATTGATTATGTCAGAGTAGATGGACATATTTAAGTCCAGATATTTCCCTATGGGATATTATTTTGTAAAGAAAAACTCCTATATATACTGTTTAGGCATATGTATTGTGGGTTGGTTTGTTGCTTTGGTCATTTTGGTTGATTGGCTCAGAGAGAGACTCACATTGTATTTCTGAACATTTCTATAATCAAATATTGCTTACAAAGCTTGGAGAATGAACTGTTTGCTGTCTTTAAATGGTTGAGGAGTGATTGTGAAATTCTTGTGCTGTTACATGATTCAATAAGTACTTCTTACCTCTGTTTTCCATTTATGAATTCTATTCTAAACAACAAAAAGAAAGATTAGTTTAGAATTTGTTTAACTACACTCTATACTCAATTTCTATTGTTTCTTCATGTTTTCATCTGTTTTAGGAATAACTATGGATTCCACATGGCTCATATTTGCCCTAATTCATCATGTATGACAATTATCCAGGAATTCTTGATTGCCCCTGGATAGACTTCATTTGCTTTCCCTCTATTAACTCGACTGAGAGATTCTTGACTACCTCTCATTCCTCAGCTTTCGTTTCATCTCTTTAGCCTGAAGATTGTGTTATGTACATCTACCCTGCTTCATATTTGTCTCATAACCAGGAAAACACACCAGCAGTCTAACTCCATGACTCCATGCCCAATGGTTTGAAACTTTTCACTCTATGCATTGCCTCTCCACTTGAGAATATCCTCCTTCCATCTATCCTCCATCCAAACTCAGACAAAACCCACTGAACCCAATAGCTAGCGTAAAATCATCATCAAACAAAGCTAAATCAATAAGAGAGAGCCCTCTCTGATTGTAGGTGGGCTAGAACCTGCAACCCAAAGATTGGTTTGTGGTTACCTTGGCCATATCCCTTCAGGAGCTTAGGGACAACCTGACTGATAACATGTCCTCTTGTCCATTTTCACTCCAGGACATCCCACTGCTATCAAGTATGATTATGATACTTTCATAGCTGATAAGATCCATGAGCAATTCATGATCATGGACAGAGAAGGAATGTTCAGTTATTCATCATACGTATATCACCTGTTCCTCTATTATCAAACAAAGAGCTTCCAAATGCCTATTAGAAAGTTGGATGTCAAAGGGGAGCATAGGTATGTAATCTTCTGGACTTTAGTCTTCCACCATGTTAATAAATCCCCTTATACTTATTGTGAATTCATTGATCTCTTCATACATCCAGCCTCTTCTTTGTTTATGACAAGTCCTCCAGATAGACTTTCTGGTGAAATGCAAAAAATCCTACAGCTCTCTAAGAGCTACAGCATAGGTGACTGGTACTTTTACCAGAATCACACTGAGATCCGAATATATGGCTATGAGTTGTGCCCCTACAAATTGCCAAACTATGTGCCAATGAGACTGTTTGCATTGGAATACTTTAGGTAGTTCATCCAAGCATACTTAATCCATTTTTGTGATGTCAAGAAAAAAGCACAACTCAATATAAGAAATCAATTGGGCCCTTTCATCTTCAATAAGAGGGAAGCTTGGAAAGAAGCTAACAACATTTTAGGGCAACAACTTAAGCTGAAACAGAGTTTTTATTGGGCACCATATGACCCCAATCATTTTATAAGCTATAGGAAAGTAAAAAATAAGCTGCCAGCATATGTTCATTGTAAAATCACTGAAATCTAGCAATATTCTAATCAACAAGAATGGTTAGTGGGCACATTAGTGGAACAAATTACTGAGGAAGATAAACTGGAAAAGGAAATGAAGGAGACTGAAAAAATGCTTGACGTGGACTCTTTTGGACATGTATCCTTCAAGTTGCCTCATCACATTGGAGGTGATACATATTTTGCTGAGACGTCACAACAAACATCACAAAAGGTGAGTTTAGCATCAGCAAAGGGCAAGGAGGTAATGGATACAGAGCAACAAACAATGGCAGATCAGGTTACCACATCAAAAGAACAGGGTCAAGGGCAAGTTCCCCCAGCTCAAACCAAGGCACCGGAAGCCCCTATACTACAGATTCCTCAAAATGAGGAAAAGAGGAAAAAGAGAGATAAAGAAGAGGGTATCCCTGCCAGTGGACCAATAGAACAATGAGGAGATAAGAGGCAGAGATTGAGTCCCTATTCTGAGGAGGAATTTTTGGAAGAAACCACAAGAAGCATGAGAGATGAGGAAAGGACTGAGGAGAAAAATTCTCCATTAGCGGGCACATCAACTAGCTCATTCCAGCAAGAGCTAGAAAGGAAACATAGCGTCGAAGTTTCATCCTCCAGGCCTCAAAGAAAGCAAAGCTCAGAGATCAAGAAAACTTTCACTGGAATAAAAGCAAAGAATGATCCAGTGAGGATGCAACTTTATAATCATCTGATGAGGACAACACCCACCAATCAACAAAGGCTAATGTTTTCTTATTATATTCAAGAAAAAAAGATGATCCTTAGTCATTTCAAGCCCAACATGTAGCAACCACAGTCAGCTACTGATTATATTAGAACCAATCTGGTAGTTTTCTCTAAAGACATCCGCCCAATTGACCAGATTGAATTACACAAGCAAACTGGGGAAATGGTGTACTCCACCTTGACAAACAAGGCATTGCTTGCCCACAAACTGTAAAATTCATTGCACAATACCTCTACATGATTAGAATTGGAAAAGGCCTCTTCCTTAGCAAAGGACAACAGTATTAACTCCTTAGAAGAAATTATCATTGAGCTCGGGCATGATCCCAAGGATTCAAAGGGAATCAAGGGACTAATAAAGAAAAAAGAGGAGGATATAGCTGCACTAAGGAGACAGTTAAAGATACATGTCACCATGCATCCACAAACAACAGAGCTAGTACAAAAAAAGGAAGAGGAAGACATGTTGGATTTATTGATAAGGATGAATGAGAGGTTAGCATAAACAAAGCGGGCATTGGAGAAATCAACAAGAGAGAAGCAGGTAGTGTCAACCTCCCAACCGCAAGAAACAGTTCCAACAAGCACAATTGCTCCTCCTACAACCACAACATTAGTACCTCCCACTATCCCAGCAAGATGTACATCAGCTTCAGATGCTTCAATAGCAACAACAACAATAGTACCAGATACCAACATGGGCATGGAGGAAATGATGAAGGCAATAAAAGAATTAGAACTCCAAATGGCAGAGCTAAAGGAAGCCAAAGAAAAAGTAGCCAAGTTAGAGGTAAGCTATGACAAATCCAAAATAACTGCGGAAGAAAAAATCAGAGAGGTAAAAGCCTTAGAAAATAAGCTAAAATATTTGGAGAAAGATCTTACTCTTCATAAGCCTCTCTCAGAGATCAAAACAATTTGTGGACTAAGATTGGCCAATCCATCACTGATCAATGGAGATCAATAGAGACTATCCATGAACAGATTAAATTGATAGAAGTTGCCCAGGTACAGATTCAGAAGGCCAGAGCATCGTTGGGAAACATGCCTGAGTAGGCCAATAAACTAATTCATTTATTGAACACAAATACCAGGCAACAACTAGTAGCTCTAGATATCAGGGACAAAACAGGAACCATTTTGATAGTGAAAAAAGTGGTGACCATGAGGAATTTTATACAGAATCTGGAAAGAAAGTGCCAAGAAATGTAGATGGAAATAAATTCCTTTACAAAGAATTTGACAGTCGTGCAGCAGAAGGGCCTACCCAGTCCATTAACCAGCAATTAGAGATTGTTGACACATGAACAATATGCTCACAGGGTAAATACATATGTTTCCAATCAGATCACAGCATCATCAAGCACTTCAGAAGACATAGAACCTCCCTCTGGTCAGAGCTTATATGACAAGTTGGAAAATATGTTCTATATCGAACATGAAATAAATCATCTTTTTTCACTCCAGCCCAACTTCTACAGGTATACTGAAGCTGATGAAACATTAATAAAAATACAAAGACAACAGCCGCCAACAGACCAATGGTGGCAGAGCATGTTGGAGGTTTTACCAAGGTAGTTCTAATGTTTCTTTGTCGTCTGCATTTAATCCAATGTCAAAACACGTGGCACATATCATAAAGATGAAGACAAAAGAGGAAGTGAGTCAAGCTGGGACTATAACAAGTTAAAGCAGAATCAAGCACAGATGAAAAGACTAGGACAACAATGCAGGAACGCAAAATAAAGAGATAGCTACCAGCCAACTCATTGAGTTAAAAAGTCAAAAATATCTTATCAACTGAACAATGAGCACACCAACATTTACTTCTGCATTCATTTCTCTCATTTACTTCTCCTGTAAAGTATATGGATGAAGTTATTGTTTGATATTATCCCATTTCAGATATTTTGTAACTCCTTTTTGTATAAATACCTCCCCATAAGATGTATTCGAGGTTTGGTGATTTCTCTTATGGACTGCACTGTAACTCGGATAATTTCTAATACAATGGCTATTGAAGTTTACTGTTTGTTGTACTGTCTGAATGTGGATTTGATGTCTTGGACCTTGCTCTTTCAACATGGGGAACCTGTTGTAGGAACATTTCCATCCCCTCAAGTTTTTGTTGAGCCTCATATGAGTCCTCCACATTGACACATGGCTACCAATGTTTTGGAACCTACCATGTCCGTGCAACCTCTTTTGGTTGTTGGTTCATCTTTAATTTCTTAACTTCTTCAACCTACATCTCAGGTTCTTGTTCATCAACCTCTATCTTGACTTGTTCCAGCTCAAGTGAATGTAAGCGAACCTTTACAAATGACATATTTAAGTCAACCTATTCCACCAATATCTAGAACTTGTCAAGCCCTTTATACCCAACCTTTTCAAGCTAACTTACAATCAGAACCACTTGGACATGTTATTCCTCAAATACAAGTGGCTCATAATGTATATTTCTGGCATAAGAACGACCAGACGAACATCTTGTTGAGATAATGCAAAATTCTATACGACAAAAATATAAATTGTATCAAGGAATACCACAAATGCCTTATCATTAGCAAATCCAAACTTAGCCGTTTCAACCTTTTCAATGTTATCATACAACTGGGAAGTAATATTATATGTATTTTGGTTATCAAATTTCTCCTTCTTCTAGAAAACGGATACATGTTGATTAGGATATCTTATATTACCTAGGGCATCCACAGCTGTATATCGATGGATATTTTCCATTCTTAGCAACTCTGAAATCTCCATATTTGACAAGACTCACCAATGACCCATCACGCATTCTCCTTCGTTGCCAGTTATGCCCACATAATTTCCGAGTGATACCCCTAAGTTCAATGGAAATCCTAGAGAAGTCCCATCCACACACGTGATGACTTATCATTGGTGGTTTTCTTCAAATGAACTCACGAGCTAACGGACAAGTAATCTTTGGTTCAATACTCACAAGAAAATATGATTCTAGTGGATCTATTTCAGGTGGAGGGCCAAAATTAGTAACACCCGAAGTACTAGATTCAGTCGTTTGCATATTTTTGTGATTTTTATGATGGCTAGAAGTTTCCTTAGGTGAAGGAGTACACTTACTTTCCATTCTACATGAACTTTGGTGTGTGGGGTGTTGTTATTCCATGTTTCTTTAATAAATTTTAACAATTAAAAAAAAATAAAAATCATAGAGTGTAATCTAGGCATAAAGGTTTACCAAGAAACTATGAAGTATAATATATAATCTTAGAGAAGCAAGAATATACATACAAGAAGGAAATATCCCTGAATGTTCTGTTCAGTCATCATTGTATAGAAGGCAATCGACGTGGTTACATATTGTGAGGATAGCAAACTATGGTATACTTCCAAAATATACTTGATAATACGTGGAAGTGCAGTCCATGTTAGTGTTTTCTAATTCATAATTGTAAGATGAGAAAGTTACCATATACATTTCATGTGTGACTCACCATCTAATATACTTGGAGGTATGTCAAGAACGCTCTGATAATCTTACAAACGTGGAACAAGATTTCACCCTTGGATGGCAATGTTGTAAAAAACCGTAAGCTCATATGTTTATAGACACCCGAAAACATCTATAGCCTAGACCTCTAGATGTGTGTGCTAATGTTTCAAATGATCCTTAATATTTATTCAATAAATTAAATTTTATCTTAAACTATTTATTAAGTTTTCAAGGCTCACCACGAATTTCACTTGAATATCCTAAAAATGCAATCTAGGATGATGAAATGAAAATTTTCATTCAATCAAGATATATGTATGGGAGGGAAGAGAACAAAGAATGATGGAGCATAGAAGATGTAACAAACAAGAAATTCAAATCAATTGTTGTAATGCAACTATTCAAATTCCAATTTACACACAAAGTGACAAATGCAATGCAAAATGCATAAGATTTTCTTTTGAATTACACTTAATTTTCATATGGAAACTAAGATGCTTTCCTAATCACTGATAAAAGAAACTATTCAAAACGATGACCAAAACACCAATTCTTCCAATAAATCAATGATCAAGCAATCAATTTTCTAATGACCTAATTGACAAGAACAAAGAAAAATCTCAATAGATTCTTATCAAAGGAAATCAAAACCAAAATAAAACAAGATGAAGGCTTCTGAGAGACCAAGGCACACTCAAGGACATAAGGAGAACTATATAGAACAAAGATAATTAAATAAAGGCAAATTTTTGCATCAAACAAGGGTCGGCGCAGGTTCTAAAAGAGCACCAGTGCTCTGTGGCACAGGTGTAGAGAAGGTTGGAGAGTGCTATGACACTGTCTCTAGATTTGGGGCAGTGTTGATCATGATAAAGCTAAGTTACAACCAAAAAAATCAATTGAAACTCAATCAAAGTTCTTCCTAGGTTTATTTCATAATTGAGTGATGCAATGAAGGTCTATGTAAGAGGTGAAACAAGTACTAAGGAAAAAGAAACCACTAAGGGAATGAAACGATCTGAAATGGAGGCACCAATTTGTTATACAAAATTTACAACTGTGGATAGAATCATCTTCCCTAGGCCTAGTGGACTTGTCTATAACAGTAAAAATCAAGGAATATAAAATTTCCCATAGATAAATTGAAGAATGGAAAGAGGCTTAGTTGGAATCCGTTGCAATATTTTCTCTCCTCTCAGCTTGTAACCTCCAAAGTTGTGTTGGATTGCTATAATTAGAACCTACGCATACAATCAACAGAAGCCAAATACCTATGAATCTATGTAGCATTATCAAATTACTCTATTCAATGGATCAACAAAACATTGAAATATATGAATGTAAACATAACATAACACATATAGGAAAACAATGTACTATTTGTGTTAATCTGAATAGGAGATATTTTACAACCAAGAATAGTAGTTTATTTTGTATAAATCTCCCCAATTTTATTTTTCCTTCCTTATAAGAAAGCTCACCTCAATGTCACCCTAATGCATGGAAATCAAAACTCTTGAATTCAAGGCAGCAACATGAGGGTATGATCAGTCTCCAAACACAAACCCTGTTGTTGTAAATGGATGTGAATTTATAGGAGAGGGATGGTTGTTTAGGAATTCTTATCCATTTACCAATATAGGCTAGATATAAACTTAAGAGTGGAGGATGATTTGAAGGGATAAGACATGAAATTTCCAAGGTAAGATCAAATAGCATTTAAACTTATTATCCAAGGTAAATGGTTAAAATAACTCCTGGAAGATTTTGGAAGAGGAAGCTTGAGGATCCTTTTTAATTTTCCTAAATTTCTAAAATCAATGCACCTCCATCAAGGGAAAACTTGATGATGATTAGCGTTGGTGTAGAAGGAAGCTACATGTTGGTGTATAAAGGTCCCTACAGGGAGATGGTACTTTGGGCCTTAAAAGAACTGATTTGAAGCGGTAGGTCCATTAAACACAAGTATTTTAAAGAGATGTTCTTGGGGAATTTTGTAGGGATGATGATAAAATGGTCATGGATGGTGATTGATTAGTTTTGTATGTCTATTAACTATATGCAATAGAAGGGCCTACAACACATGTACTACTGAAGGCATATACATCAAGAAATTTCCAAATTTGTTTAGGTGATCCTTATGAAGAATGATAGAACTGAATAATCCCCTCAATCAACCCACTCTTCATAGCTTCCTGTAATGGCTAAGCCTCCATGTCTTAATATAATTACTTCCCAAGTGTCTGTGCACAAAATCCTCATCATAAATATAACCAAAAATACCCAAATCAACCTACTAGATCATGTAGATGATGTCTCAAATAAGATATTCATTTTCCAAGTCTACTCCCAAGAGGAACATCTCGTTCATCTAAATGAATATGCACTTGTTCCATTCAAGTCACTTGATACAATCTTATTAGTGATTAATATTTACCCCAAGAACTTATTTAACCACATGAGGGCTCTCACAGTTATAACCATAAACATCAGTATGCTTCTCTAGATCCTCATACCCAAGGCATCATTGTCCCATCCTACTCTAACTCAATCTAGCTCGTATCTCAATCTAGATGACTCTACTCCAACAATAAACCTAGCCCATCAAGTCACCAAGTCATCATCTATGATCGTAGGGAAGTATAGATGAAAAATACCAGAAAAATATCTAGAGCACTCTTGATTGAATGGACTTGATCCTTGAGTCTTAGTAGACACTTGGAGAATGTATCTCATGGTGAGCCACAACTCATCTTATGAAAATCTCTCTCATACACTACCCCTATCCAAGCATCAACCCCATCCAACCTTATGTTGATTAAACGATGTAGAACCTCCACATCACTCTACTATCTAACTCATTCATGAATGGTAACTCAATGAAACTAATAATGTGTGCTCACACTCAGGATCATCATATTATTTATGATCACCTCCAATATGTAAGAGTTACTCATGTTTTTCTCTACCTATTGTTGATATGATCAACAACTTCCAAAATTTTGCTTACACTTGAATTTTGGAGCTTACTCAGGATATTATGGTATGTCACTCTTTGGTTACTCCATAATGTTTTGATGTTTTGAAAAGTGTTCAAGTATTCTTCCCGACTTCAATTCGTCAAGTCACTTGCACTCACATGCATAGTCTTCGATAATATATTGAGAACACTTATTTTATGCAATCTCAAACAAGCATAACATCATCAATCAAGACAATTCATGTGCGATGTTCAACCCATGTTGATAGTTAGTTCACACTTTTATTGAGATTCTCCCTCCCATTAATTGCAATTATATTGTTATTTTAGTGAGTTTTCTCAACCGTTTCTTTTGCGCACCTTTGTGTTCACTGGCATCACTTTCACTTTGGTGGCTATTTGGTTTTCTTTATTTTTCCTTAACAAGTGTCATACTCATGTTATATTCACTTTGGAATTTGTTGCCTTCAATTTATTTATCTTTCTGAAAGTGTCATTTTCATGCTTTCCTACTATTGCAAGTGTCTCTTTGCTATCATTTCAAGGTGTGACCATTCTTCATGAGTCATGTGAATTCCCTTGGTTTGCATGAAAGGAATTAATTTGAGTGATCCCTGTTTGAGTCCTATTCTGATGAATTTCTTGCTTTTACTGTATTTTTGTCACACGTAGCCATTTTGAAGCTCTTTATTGGTCCTACTATTCAGCGCAATTTGTGGAGGCATTAACCTTCTTACTATGTAATGAGTTTAACTTATCCATGAGCCTAATTGTCCCATATTTTGTCCCATACCTGTGCACTATGTCTTTTCTAGAGTCTACTTCCTCTCACAGTGCATTAATACTTCTTAAGGATATGTCAAATACCCTTGTGCTACCTCCCTCAGTGAAACCTGCATTCTGGATTAACAAGTAGCCATTGTTGGAGAGAACTGTGCCCTTCCAAGCCTGAGCGCAGTTCAAAAAAATGAAGCACACTTCATAGAAACAAAATGTACTTCAAACACTAAGTGGAAAATCATACTTCAGAAGAACAAGGACCTTCTCTCCTCTAAAAATAAATCTCTAGAAGAAAAAGGATCTTTCTTCATTAAAAAATGCACTTTCATATCCTTAGCACACTTCAAAACCACAAGCGCACTTCAAGACAATGATATCACTCCTTAAACATGAAGCGTTGTGCTCTCTTAGAGTACCTATCTCATTCATGAAGCACAAATCCTTAGAGCACATGTCATAGTCACGAAGCATGAGGCTTCATCCCTCCCTTTCAGCACACGGACCAGTCATGAAGCTTGAATCTTGAGCACACTCCTTTAACACGAAGAAATGCACCCTCTTTCAAAAGATCAACACACCTCGAGGCTTGAATATTTTTCCATTGTCCCTTCAATCTGACCTAGTCTACCATCCTAGTCCTTGAGTGCATGAGTGCACCTTGAAGTTATGAAGGTCTAACGCTTATCTCCTTCATCTCTTTGGGGCATGCCCTTGTGCCCTCTTTTTCTTTATGAGCGCATCAGCTCACATTGAAAGCTTGAGTGTGTGAGGCCTCAATCTTTCATCTATTTTAAGTGCACCACTATGCCCCGCGAGCTCTTTCTTTCTTTCTTGACCACAAAAGAACACCTTGAATGTTCCTTGTGAATGTTGATTATTTTAACTGTGGCCTGCTAATCAAGCCTTCTCCTTATAACCCTCTCACAAGTTTAGCATGGGAATATTATTCCATGAGATAGGTAATGATAGGATAGATGTTTAATACTGATTTTCCTCTTCGTGTAGGATTTTCATTCATAGGAGTACTATATTAGCATGATAAGGTGACTCTCAAGAGTAGATAGAAAGGATAAATAATAAAGAAACACATGCATATAATAAGAACAAAAGAGATCTATCATGGTGATATGATGCATATCATGGACCGAAATAGAAATAACACATCACATTATGAGTTAGAGCATTCCAATGTTGATCCAAGACCCTTTGGAGCATGAACATAAGAAACAAAGTGGATATTTCACGAAGATAAAACATAGATAAGATCTATCATCAATAATGAAATATGAAGGATCAAGGAAGATATTTAGGTATTGTCGACTCATCATGAAGTCCATGTCATCATCATCAAGCCGCAACTTGTAAAAGTATCATCATAGTGTTCAATGTATTTCCATGTTGCATGCCACATCATCATGTGGATTGTAATGGCATTTTCAAAGAAAAGGATAAAATGTAATGTGTGGAAGCCCAAGTGTCATATGTGGAACATGAAGAGTCAGATAGTCATATATGTACAAAGATTGTTTAGAGTTCAAAAAGTCATTTAGAAGTTCAAGAGTTGTTTCAAAGTGCAAGATTCATGAGGGTAATCCAAAAGTCATGAGGATATGAAAGGTCAATCCTCTTGTTATAAAAGAAACCCCATAATTGAAGAAAATAGATTTTAGAGGCTTAAGCTTTAGAGAGCTAGTATTGGCTTTTCTACTTGGCATAAAAGAGAAAAATATTCTTTGGAGAAGCAATAAGTAACTTAATGTTCCACTACTAGAACTAGTGTCCACCTTGTAATTGATGTACTCGGATCTTCAACATTTTAATTAAATCTCGATTAGCGAACACAATTTCATGTATGTATTGTGAGTGTCTTAGGATTATTCTCTAGTTGTTGACTATATATGTTTTATTTATATGTACTAAGGAAAGTCAACTATTTTAGTGGCCTCAATAATTATCTTGTTGAAGGTGTGATGTATGTCATTTAATGATCATGATGCCTATGTGAATTATTTCAGTAGATAACTAATGAAAATTTTCATGCTCTCATGTGCCTCTTCCATGATAGTAGTATTACTTTCCTCTTAGAGACTCACTTTTTGTCTCTTCTTGTGATGATTTCCTTTTATATCCTGTAATTGGTGCTTCACAGTATCATCTTACTTGCTTATTCAAGGGTTACATATATAATCTCTTTTGTTATTCATTGAAACCAAGGAGGAACTTGCAGTTACGGTGTTTGGGATGATACTCCAGATGGGGATCCTACTCCAAATGCTCTAAGGTCTGATTGGAACTTCACATCGAGGAGACCCCCTATATGTTTGAAGTATCTAGAAACATCAAATTTTCGGTGCTAGGAGGGAACATGACAAGTTGTGCCCTTGAGTTTGTTTTGAATCTCTTATATTTAATGGAAAATATTCAAATCACACTCTTGGGGTGTTTATGTAATTAATATGATGGTTAATGTTTAATCCCAAATGACCCTATTTATGATTTCCATCAAGTGAAATTTGACGGTGAGGATGGAACATCCATAGTCAAGCACATTTCTGGTTTTACTAAATTCTGTGAATATTATGAAATAAATGATGATAATATTTCTCATGTGATTTTATTCCTCAGTCTTGAAGGTCATGTTAATTGATTGTGTCATACCCTTCCATCTACTTCCATCCATTCATATTATCAATTTATTAAGGGGCTTCATCAACATTTTGATAGGTATGATTAGGAGATGTTTTCAAAAGGATTTATCAATTCAAAAGGTTCCATAATGAACCAATTAAGGTTCTTTCTAATACATTCCTTCACTTGTCTTATGAGTTTCCTAGAGAAAATTTGGATTCGGATTTAGTTAAAAGAAATTTTGAAATTTTGGTTCATATCTCTTTACATGATGAATCTAAACCCCCTAATGTTATGTTGCCCCAACTTTTGTAAAGTGTGAGAACCCTCTAATTCTAGAGGAGGAACCTAATATTCATTTTTCTTCTTGTCCTTCTCCTTTTCTAGTACTAGTTTGGGTGCCTCCTTGTGATAATGTTGAAGTTGGGAAATATAGAAGTCAAATTCCTAATCCATATTCTCAACCTTATCCCACATTCCATGATTCAGAGCCTATCCATTGATCCCTTTATTTATCAATATGGTATTGACAGACATAACTCTAGTCTTAAATATGATTTTTATACTTGTTATCCTGTATCATCTCTTTTTCATGATCCCTTTTCCCTTGATCTACTTGATGAATCTCTTCCAAATTCAAACAATGATCAAGAACAAGGTAGTCATTTCCCATAGGTAGAAGAGCAAGAAAGTAAGGATTCTTTTGATATTTCTTCTCTTTTTCAAAATACTTCATGTTGTTATCTCGAAATCAGACCCTGATAACCTGTTGTGATCAAGTAGAATTTAAGTAACTATTTCAAACCTACTTTTGGCTGAGGCTTAGCCTCCCCAACCTGAGAGGGCTCTCTCATAAGATTAAGGATTTGGATAATGAATAAGATGGCTAACTCTATGAAACAAATGAACAAGTGTAAGAGGTTGAAAGACAACTAAAAAGTGTCCATTGGGCTTATGGAGTCAAATATGCTTCAGTATTGACAATAATGTTAGCTTTACATAGAAGTCAGGGCATAAGAATATAACGTATGGAGAAAACACCAAATACACATACGACCAATACAGTTCACAAATGCATGAAGGAAATTAGAGCACTGTTAGTGATTTCTAAGTAATCACACATTCATACGACTGTAGATAATAGGAAGAAGAAAATACAAGGCATTAAAAACATCGAATTCCTTCTGATTCCTGAGAAGTAAAGCCAAGTATTGTATTACTAAACAAAGTCTTTACACAAAGCACAATATGAGAGCTTTCCTTGATAATTTTCCAACCCTTTGTACATCAGCTCTTCTGCTATATATAGAGCTCTTTCATAACTGAGATTCCTTCCTCAGCATGAGAGGAATTCGAATTCCACCTTTTATGACACCTATTGACACTTAAAACTAATTATTAAATGAAACTGACTGTTAACTGGTAGTCCTAGAGACCTAAAACAATTAGGAGTGTAATTCCTCATTATGATTTAAAAAACCTTATCTAGGAATTAAAAACTCCTTATGACAAATATCACTCCATGAATTCGAATTTGATAGTGCTCATAACCCTCCAGCTAGCCCTTGGTGACACATCCTTTTAATGTTCCTAGAAACTAGGAGACTATTCCTTGCTCTGTTCTGGCTGAAAAATAGGCCTTGGGACAGAGCTCATATCTTCTCATAAAAAATGTATTTAGAAAAAATGAAGGACACTTTAGTGAACCAATAGATGCTGAACAAAAACCTCTCTTTGGTTTTTGAAACATCTTTCCAACTGCCCAGAATGAGTCTTTGAAAAATAGGTGTAAAAATATGTTTGTGAAAAACTGTCCCTACAACAGTTTCATAGCTTAAGTTTGATAATTCATTTCTCTCAAATCATAATGGATTCGAAGAAAGTGGAAGAGGTTTCTGTAATTTAGTATATTTAGAATGAAAACCTCTTTCACTTTTCAAAGATGAGTTTCTAAATCCTCATATACGCTTCTTGAAATTGACTGGTAAAAACAAGGAGAGAAAGTTCCTCCTTTTTTGCTTTTAGTCTCCACAAGGATCTTCGAAATTAATTATCTCTGTTGTTCTTCTTCGATTACAAAAAAATGTATTGAAGTTCCATATTCCTCATGTGTTGTAGACCTAGTGCATGCACCCATGTGAAGATAAAACCTCTTTAATACTGCTTGAAGGATAATGAACAATACTAGCTATGATCACTTTTATAACAAATGGTTTATGATTCATATATGATTTTCCTTTGCTCGTTTTCCCTTGTTGGATTGCTTGTATTGTGTAAATGATCATTCTTCAGAAGCTCCTTTTGAAAAAAATTTCCCTTTTGGCCCTCAAAATTGGTCAATCTTCCTCAAAATATGCAGCTACAGCAGTTTCGTAGTGTGCTACGAAACTGTTGTGTATTAGGCATCATCTTCAGCAGTTTCGTAGCACACTATGAAACTATTGTGTAATCACAAAACACAGTTTCTAATGCCAAAATTTGACTGTCTTGAGCTTCTTTATCTTATAATGACTCTTCTATATGACATGAGGCTATTCAAAACTAAATAACTTGACACCATTCTTCAAGGTAAACTTCAAAAGGTAGTCTATATCAAAATTTAGGATTACCTTACTTGCCTTGCTTGAGCCTTCAAAGAAATATGATGTATGCTGACTCTGAATTTGTCAACTTCTTCTTACGCATGAAAGGAGCACTAGAATGACCAAGACCATTTTTTCCTTACTTGACCCTTTTCCTTTGAAATCTTTTTAGTGATAACAGTCGCTCCACTTGGGATATTGTGCCCTTGTGGTACACTAAGAACTCACAGGTCCAGTGCCTTATCCTCTTATGATAAATGGAAATTTGTTTGACAAGCACCCCCTTTAAGCTTCTTGGGCCTTCACCTCAGGCTTAAGCTTGATGATCAATGTAAGAGAAAGAAATCTATATCTACTAAAAAATGTTTAGTCAACCTTGAGGTTATTTGCATTTTCCTACCTACCTACTAACTGCAATTTCCACTTTAGGTCCAGCAACATGATATTTCCAATAAAGCCAATCAACTGTCCTTTTTGATATTGAAGGATCTTGACTGCATTCGACCTCAAAATAACCATGGTAGTGAGATGACCAAATCAACTCATAATATACCTGCTCTTCATAATGCAAATCAAAATGAAAAATTGGTGTGCAAAGCTTGGCCATGTATTCATTTATAGGGTCAAAGAGGACATGGTTATTTTGATGATCATCATAACATTCTACATCTTTACACAATTGATTCTTAGCCACATACGATTTCTTTGATATGCTATCCAATTTCCTTTTTCAATGATACCCACAAACAATGTAATTTTCTTCATTATAAAGATCATTCTTTGATGCAAGCTAGTGCAAGGAATTACAAAAATGAACAACCTTTTCCTCTGCTTCGGGTTCATAAAAAATTTCTTCCAGTATTTCTTCTTGTTGTGTGTGTTAACACTCAGGTTGTCCCTAGGCTCCTGTAGGGATACGGCCGAGGTAACCACAAACCAATCTTTGGACTGCAAGTTCTAGCCCAGCTGCAATCAGAGAGGGCTCTCTCTTTATGATTTAGCGTTGTTGATGATGATTTTAGGCTAGTTGTTGGGTTCAGGGATTTTGTTGTTTTGTTTGGATGGAAGATGTATGCCAGGTAGAATATTCCAAGCAGAGAGGCAAGGTAAGGTGTGATAAGTTTCAAACCATTGGGCATGGAGTCATGGATTAAGGCTTGCTGTTGCATTTTCTTTGTCACAAGAGGATTGTGGAGCTAGATAGCTACACATGAGACAATTATCAATTTGCTGAAAGGATGGAATGATGGTCAGGGATGAAAGGCAATTAAGAATCTTTCATCAAAATTGACAGGGAGGGGAAGTGAATGAATGGTTATCTAGGAGCAGTTAAGAATTCCTAAACTATCATTCATATGTGAAAGAAACAACATAAACAATATCATTTAAGTATGCATGTTCATAACTATTCCTGATGAAAACATGAAAAATTTGCAGAAATTAAGCCTAGGGTGCAGCTAAGAAAATCCTAAACTATTCTTTTTTTCTACAATTTAGAGGGCAGATTTATGATGAAACAAACATGAAAAACAAAACTATCAGAGTTAAGAAACACTTATTGAACCATGTAGAAGCACAACAATTCCACAATCACTCCTCGGCCAATTAAACACAGCAGACAGTTACAGAATCCATGCTTTTAGCAGTCTTTGATTATAGAAAGCATCATAGTTACAATGCGAGTCTCTACTTGAGAGAAAGATCGGAATAACAAAGATCAAGCTACTGATCAACCAACCAACCCCTACTCCATCTTTCAGGGTGGTATATATAAGAAAAATATCTGAAGTCATTTATTACAATTGACCTAAACAGGTCTGCAGGAACAAGCTTTTTCTAAAACCTAATTTTTGGTGGAATTAAATGCAAGTAAGTCCTTTGGGCTGCGCCAGAGGCAATTGAATCAAGTTGAGTTGATGAGGTGTGCTGTGTGACTTGGCGCAATGGTTCTGTCATAACTTGTGCATTGAGTTCTCGTCCACTGATCTTTTGTGAGTTTAATGTGCAGTCATTTGTGCTGGTGAGCCTTCAATGCGTCTTCAATTGCTTCTTGACTTTCAGAGCTTTCGTTTTAATGTTGGATTTGCCTCGAGCCCTGAGAAAATCTCCTCTGATACACTTTGCCACGACATTGATGGTCCTCGCCGCTTCCTGATACTCTTTGATGTGCTTTTTGTCTGCATATTTGATCTGATACCCTTTAATCTCTGTTCCTGGTCTCTCTTTGTCTTCAAATTCATTTAATTTGGCAAAATCGGGCAATTTCGGGCTTTTTCGGTGCAAAAAGGGCTAAGGAATCAAAAGCTTCCCTAAAGATTCCCCAATATGGCTCATTCCCGTAGCTTTGTGCTAATCGCGCATCGAAAACCGCCTTCATTTCCCATTTTGGAGCTCCGAAGCTCGACTTTCGCGCTTGCGCAAATTTCCGTTTTTTGGTTGCTGACGTCAGCATCATGTCAGCTGTACGGTGGATGACGTCAGCATGCTGACGTCAGCAGTGGGGTCCTCTGGTACGGATATGAGATCAGCATGCTGACGTCAACAAGGTGACGTGGCAGTACGGTGGGGTGACGTGGTAGAGACACGTGGCAGGGTGACATGGGCCGGGCGCACGCAGTGTAAGGTGATGTGGAGGCGACGTGGCAGGGTGAGGTGGCGCTCTTGTTACGTGAGGGGAGGGCGGTTTTGGTCTGTGCATCAGACCACCTTTGGTACGGAGGTGGTTTTTGTCTGGGGTGGCCCGATGCAATGGGAGGATGCCACTTGTCCCGGTGTATGACAGTAAAACCGTCGGACATCGGGTGGTAACCTACCACCACAATAGGGTGCCCGATACGAACAAGGGCCGTCGGATATGAGGGGGGGTGATCTGATGGTGGATGGGAAAGGGAGATGCGTGGAGTTTAAATAAAGAGCCTGCGCATTAAAGGTTTAATTTTTCGCGGCGTTGTGGGTTTTGAACTTTACGAAATGGGTTAAATGGGTTTTGGCACGTTGGAAATTTATTAAACAAACATTAATAATTTCCAAACAAAATGCGCGGGGGGGGGGGGTTTGCATTTGGAAAAGGGTTTTTCTTAGTGTTTTGGAAGGGATGCAAACACCTGGGAATGGAAAATTTATGCAGAAGGAGGGTTCTTACTAAAGTCCAGGTGACTTAGAATTCCCAGAGAAGTAACTTATGGTTATATTTCAACCAGGGGGGGGGATGTTTACATAAGGGGATTATTTTCATAGTTTTAGTAGGGGGATGGGGAAAATATAGGGAGTTAAATAATAATGTCAGTAGTTAATATGGAGATGAAAAGAAAGCGCTAAGTTTCAGAGATCTTAGGCTTCAATGGGGAGATAGAGCTCTGTAGAGAAAGTATAGATCCTCCTTGAGTGAAGCAGATCTTCACCAAGGTTAATGACATGGAAAATGATGAAACTAAGAAATATCAAGCAGATCTTGACCTCTTTTGGGGGAGATTAGTTAATTATTTGGGGAAGAGGAAGAAAGGGAAGTTAGTTATGTATGATTTGAGCTCCTCCATATGAAATTGCCTTATGACTGTGACCTGAGTAAAGATGATACTTAAAAAAACATGGAAGTGAACAGAAATCAAGATTCTACAACCTCAAAACTACCTATCGAGCCTACTTACCTAACGTTTTTTCTTCTTTTGGTTTGGGTGCACTTAGACTTGCAAACCCAACATTTCAATTTTTCTTTTTATGCCTTCCTATCTACAACTACCCTTATTTCTTCCAAGGGCCCAGATTAAGTAGTTGGGCTGCTTTGTTTCTCTACCTATCTAAGAATCTGCCAAGATTAAGCCGTTTGGATAAATTTTCATTCTCTATATTCTAAAACAGGAAATTGAAACCTAGGGAGACCAAGATTAAGCTGTTTGGACCTCCCTTTAGCTGAAAATTCTACAAAACTTGAACGACTCTTCAAAATTGGAATACAGTAGATGAACTTTGAGTAGCATTATTTCCTTGGTGACTTTTTAGAAAATATGAAGCATTGTTGCATGCAAAGTATGACATATTTGGCCTGTAAAATGTCAATCATGAAATATGAGTAACCTGCTGTAGCAGGAGGCTAACAGTGGCTCCACTTGTGGATGGCTTTTCCTTGTGAGAAGCCAAGAAAGGTAGGTCAGATTGTCTTGATTCTTCTGTTATTGTTGTTTTTTGGAACTTCTTAGTGCTGACTGTTGGATTGATTTGAACTTTTGGACTGCTAAAAACACTTTTCCTTAACTGTTTTGCTATTAAATTGTAAAGCATTGCCTGCTTTCTTCTGCGTGCTTTAGCATCATGGATTCTTACAAAATAAAATCAAAGTGTTGATATATACAAACATTCTATGTACAGAAAATAACACTGATTGTTCTTTTTAATCAAAAAGGATCATTGTAGTGCTTTAGCATTCGGCCATTGACATGGCCTTCTTCAGCTGTGCTTCCATCTAGAGATCTGAGAAAATATGTATTATTACCTTGCACAACGTTGATAATGTATGGTCATTTCCATAGAAAATCGAATTTTGCATGTTTGCCCTTGTCCTCTCTTCGTGAATCCCATCTTAGAACTTTGCTGCCGACCTAGAAATATTGTGCTTTAGCCTTCTTATCAAACATCTTTTTGAGCTTTTCTTGCAACATTTGAGCTCTATCGTAGACTTGCTCTCTGGTTTGCTGAAGATGAATGGTTTGATTAACTCTTCTCTGCATGTCATTTGGTTCAGCCTGAATTTCCTGCAACAGTTTAATAGTAGGAATGCCCAAAGATGAAGGAAGTTTGGCTTCCATGCCATATACTAATTCATAAGGGCTCATCCCAATGGATTTCTTGGTTGAAAGTCTATCTGCCCATAGAGCATTTGTGAGCTTCCTATGTCAGTTCTTTGTGTTTTCCTCCAACAATTCCTTTATGATATTGATGACGCTTTTGTTGGACGATTCGGCCAAGCCATTACCTTGAGGGTAGTAAGTTGTGGAGTAGCCCAAGGTAATGTGGTATTTATGGAAGAATTTGATCATCTTTTTGGATTTGAAGGCAACAACGTTTTCAGTGATGATTTTCTCAGGGCAGCCAAATCTGGAAAGGATATTGCTCTCAAGGAATTGGATAATGGTGGAGCTGTTGGCTTGTCTACATGGAATGGATTCAATCCACTTAGTGAAATAATTGATGGCTGTTAAAATCCACTTGTGCTGGCTTGAGGAAGAGGGATGAATTTCTCCAATGAAGTTGAGACCCCATTGTTGAAAAGGTTTCTCGGTTGAAATGGTCTTAAGGGGCAAGGGCAATAATTTTCTTTTTCCTTCAAAGATTTGGCATTTGTGGCATGAAACAGCAAACTTCTTGACATCTTCAAATAGAGAGCGCCAATAATAACCAGCCCTTAAAATCTTGTCAGCCGTGGACTTCTAATATAAGTGTCCTCCACAGTCCCTTGCATGGAATTCTTTCATGATGTTGTTAGTTTCATTCATAGTCAAACAATTAAGCAAAACACCTTCATGCTTTTTTCAAAACAAAGCACCATCTATGACACAAAACTTTCAAGATTTCATCCTTAAAAATGTTTTCTTGGTTTTGGACAACCCTAGGGGAGCACACACGTTTAACAATACAAAGCAAATATCAGCATACCATGGGGATTGCAAAAAGGTTTCACTGATCTGTGGAGTCGCCAGCTCCAATTTATTGTCCAGTTTATTAATGTCTAAGGCTTGGAAGTTTGTTTCAGACATTAGTTTGGCTAAACCTTATCCTTTTATCAGCTTGGTAGGTTTTATTTCAATGTCGTATTCAAGGATGTTGGCAATCCACTTGCCTCTTTTTCCTTCTAGTCCTTCTTGAGTTAATATATCCTTTACAACAGAGTTAGGGACATAGGCAATCATGTGGGAGTATAAGATGTAAATTCTGAAACCTTTGATGGCTTTGACCAGGGTATAAGCCTGCTTTTCCATAATCTGATATTTCAAGGGTGCATCTCTCAAAGCTCGGCTGAAGAAAGTAATTGACTCTTCGTTACCTTGATCAGCTTTTTGCAATAGGACCGCGGCTATAGTGTGCTCGGATGAAAAAGAAAAAATGATAAAGTATTTGTCGAATTGTGGACTGGTGGGGACAGGCGTTTGAGTCAAGGCAGTTTTTATACTCTCAAAGGCTTGCTTGGTCTCAAGAGACCATTTTGCCTTGGCATCCTTCTTCAACTTGTTGCTTAATAGCCTTATTAACTCAGCTAGGTTTGGGATAAATCTACTTAGGAAATTGAATTTTGCAAGGAATGATTGCAGTTCTTTTATGTTTCTTGGATAGGGGATTTGGAGGATAGCTTGAATTATTTCAGGGTCAATTCTAATCCCATCTTTTGATATGATATGGCCTAGAAGCTTACCTTCCTCAAGGGCAAACAGGGACTTCTTGGGCTTCAAGGAAATGCCATATTTCCTGCATGTCATGAAAATTTTCCTTAAGTGCTTAAGGTGCTCTTGATCAGATTTGGAGAATGGGGTTAGATCATCAAGATAAACAACAAGGAAATCATGTATCTCCTTGTAAAATGCAATATCCATTTCCCTTTGAAATGTAGCACCATTTTTTATCAACCCAAAAGGCATTTTAACGTACTTAAATGTTCCCCACGGTGTGGTAAAGGTTGTCTTGTCTTGGTCGTCCAGGTGAACAAGTATCTGATTAAATCCTGAAAATCCATCTAGTAAAGAAATTCTAGAGGAACCCACTACTCTTTGTAAGATATGGTCCATTTTGGGCAAAGGGTAGTGGTCTTTTAGAGAGACCTGGTTTAAATATCTCAAGTCTACACAGTCTTATCTCTCCTGTTGTTTTTCTAGTGGGAACTAAATTGGATACCCATTCAGAGAATCTGATGGGTGCAATGATACCTGCTTCAAACATTCTATTTATTTCTTTTTCAATAAGGGGAAGAAGCATGGGGTTGATTCTTCTAAGTTTCTTTTTGAACGGTTTTTTATTTGGTTTTAATGGAATCGTGTGTTGGATCATTGAGTTGTCATAGGACTTCAAGTCCTCATAACTCCAGGCAAATACATCTTGGAACTCTTTGAACAAATTCACATATTTCGGTTTTTGATCAGGGGGCTGATTTTTGGACAACTTAATCATTCTAGGTTGCTCTGTTGTTCCTATGTTGTGTTCTTCTATAGCGGCATTTAGAGGCTCCATTTTTGGCTTTTTGGGCACATCATTGTCATCAAACATGTCTTCTAATAGAGTAAGGCCGGAAGGTAGAAAATTACTCTTTAGATCAATAAACTCATCCTCTGCTTTGGATGTTTCGTCTAAACACATTTGTTTCAACTGCTCTATGTTTGTGTTGTTAAACACAGCTGGGTTAAGGATTTGTCTAGCTGTTGCAGCTGTTAGGTCTTGCTGATTTTCTTTTGTTAGATGTTGGGAATCGTTCATGGCATCCATGTCAATGTTTGTGTTGGAAAATTCGCTCTCAAGAGTGAGGAAATTGTTAATCTGGGCATCATTTTGAAATACCTGCCAATCCTTAACATTGTTAGGGACCGAAGGTCTGTGTTTTATTTCAGCAGTGAAATGGTGATTTGGTTCAAAGGGAAGCTTTCATGTGCTAGCAAAAGTTGCTAGACTGTGGGCATGAATGTTATGATCTCTTGAAATTTTGGCAAGCTTGAATTCACTGAAAGAATTGAGTATTTCGGTGGCAGCAGCCCTATAATCTCTCATTATACTATCATTAGTAACAAAGCTACCTTTCATTTGTTCTATAATTAAATCAGAGTCACCTAGAATGGACACTTTTGTAGCTCCTAGGACTTTGAGCAGTTTAAGGCCTAAGAGAAGAGCTTCATACTCTGTCGTGTTGTTTGTACATCTAGAATTTAATCTATAGGCATGGTATTCTGCGTGATTATTATGTGTATTGTAAATCCATACTCCTGCCCCTGCTCCTAGCTTGTTGACAGAACCATCCAACTCTAAATACCATGTGATTTCGTGTTTGAGGTTTGTATTGAGAGTTTCAGTTTTTTGAGGATTGGGCAGATTTACAATTTCTGTTTTGGGATGTTCTTCTTGTTGTTTGTTGGTTGCCTTGACTGTTGAGACAATTTCATGGGTATTGGAAGCTGATTCCTCATTGATGTATGTTTCTTGTTCCAAAAATAACGGCTTATCACCAGTTGGAGGACTGGTGTTATCATTAAATAAAATGAAAGAATCCATATCGGAATGGATTGAGTAAATTGCAAAATTTTGGCGCTTTTCCTCACTTCTTACCACATACTTCATTAATGTTTCTCTATACATTCTCTTTGGTTTCCCAAAGTCAGATATGGTAGCATAAGAAAGGTTGAGTTGAAGGGATCCTTGCAATTTTGCTCCCCATGATCTGGATAGGAGCATTCCATACTTTGTGGGAATGTCAGCAACTACTATGTCCATTAGGATTGTCTTGTTGGGGAATTGGACTAGAGACAGACAAAGGTCTTTAATCAAGCTTAAACATGTGACTTGACTTGATTCAAAGGAATATAGATCTTTGTATAGTCTTGTGACATCAAGGTTCAACCTTTCCATTACAGCTTTGGGCATAAGGTTATGTGAGGCACCTGAGTCAAACATGGGATTATGCAATATCTTGTCATGTATGTGCAGACTGACAAAAAAGGGTGGAACAGGTCCATATTTTGATTTTCCGTTAACTTATGGACCAAACAACAGCTTAGGAGTATCGTCTAAAACGTTTACATCATCCCTTACCTCTGGTAGTTGAAGTGACCTTTGAATTTTTTGCCTATATACATCATGTTTGGCAAGTTCTGAGAGGGGAATGGATATCTTTATTTTTGCAATCTCTGCTTGTAAACTGAAAGGTTTTTCCAATGAGTTCTTGGCGTTTAAAGTGGCAGATTTCTCTTTTTCAGGCATGGCTCTATGTTTTCTTTTGGAATATCAATGTTATGATGAATGACAGTTTGTTGTATTTCTGCTTTGGGAGGATTTTTTAGAGTGCCATTCAAATTTTGTTTTGGGGAGGAGGGAGGTAGAGGCCGATCAATAGGAGGTTGTGTGTCTGTTATATCCTCCACAGTTACCTGATGTGGATTTGGGACACTGCTATCAGCTGGTTGAGTTATAGTGTCATTGTCTTTAATTTTGTTGCGTTGATTGCTATCCTTTGTTCTACTAGATGCAAGGACATCAATGGTCCTTGTTCTCAACTTATATTGTTTGTGTACCTCGTACACAGCAATATTATAGCCTTGTTTGAAATCGAAAGACTCTCCCGACTTGGTGTGAAATTATTTTACATCAGGGTATTCTCGGTCCTCTTCAGCAAGAAAGATTTTTTGTTCATTTTCTAAATCTATCAGGTTCATATGAGTCCCATCTATGGGCTCATTGGATGTAGATGCCTCCGCATAGTTTTCTTGGAAAGGAGGCCTAATATCATGGTCGGGACTGGCCATTCCAGCGTTTGTGTTTTGAGTTTTTCTGAAGTTCGAGTTCCTTATGGCATTGGGTTGTTGGCCTTCCCATGAAGTTTTCCTCTCAACATTGTCTACTCTGTCTCCCAGCCTATGGATACCACTGATAATAGCATCTAGCTTCTGATCGAAGGCTGAGGGTTCTTCCTTAAAGGTGGTTCTTCTCTCAGTTCTCGCTCTGCTTCGTTTAGCAATTAGGTTTGCCTCCACACTAACAGCAACATCTTGCATTTCTGCAAGGCTTTGAGGGGCTCTTTCCCTTAACTGATATGCCATCTCAGAATCAAATCCATCAGGGAATTTGTACAAAGCGAGATCAGATGGAGGTATTAAATTTTGTGGTATTGCATTGTAAACATTATTAAACCTTGCATAGTAATCCAAAACCATTTCCTGAGGTCCTCTTTTGATAGTATTACACAGTAAAATGTCACTGCCATCATGCCAGTCTCCCTACTGTGTTGTGAAACCACATTCACCTATAGCTCATGCTCCTCAAAATGGCTAAAAAAAACCCCCCTAAACCAAGTTATGCATCACCGCAACTGTGGAAAAAATAACCACGCTCACACGCGCACGCCAATGTTACTCTCGAAGCAAGCCCGCAAGCACACGTATTTGCAGCGCGGGTACAATTTTCGGACAGCAAAACATCAATTTGTCCTCGTAGCCCTGACCAGACCACCTCAATAGCAAGCAGCTGTAAGGGCGCCAGCTCAGCATCTCAACCGCGATAATAAAAACTGGGGAAATTGGGATAACAACAACCCGGCCAGAGGACTCCAGACGTAGTGGTTAGCATGGAGAGGTAGAAGACCTGCTCAGGAAAGGGGTGATGAACCACGGAACTTGGGGGAAAAAATAAAACTTTAACAAGGCATGGACACTCCTTCTCTCTATAAGCACTCCATCACATGAGCAGCTAGTTGCTTTTGCAACATAAAGACTTGGATTAAATTCATATTTTCAAAAACAGTTGGGCGATTAGGATCAGGGTTTGATCGTGTATGTTGTGTTTGCTTTTTAGGAGCCAACTTCTAATCTATTTTTTGGGAATTTTTTCTAAAACACAGGTCGACCGAGACTTTCAAAGATCGGTTTCTTCCTCTGTGGAGCTGCAGACTGGTTTAGTGAGATTATCTGAGGAAGTCCCCAGTGGAGTCG
>APFE030299411.1:7239-21876 GCA_000404065.3 Pinus taeda
AGGATGACTGTGAAACATCTCTGTTTCACCATGGTCTGGTCAAGTTGTTAGTTTTGAATGGTCTTCAGAAAATAGGCAGGGATTGGGACTCGTTCATTTTCATGGCAGGTTTTCAAATTAAAACATGTCTGACTCCACGCCCCGTTAAAGAAAAAGAGCAGTCAGTTGAAGAATCAGTTGAAGAGCCCACAATTGCTGAGCTTCAGAAGGAGGCTAAGGAGAGAAGGAAGGAAAAATCAGAGTTAAGAAATTCAGTCAAGCCACTGGTTATTAAAGAACAGCCTCAGCCATCAGCAAAAGGAGAAGCCCAGCATAAGAAGACTGTACCTGGGCCAAAGGAATCTGAAAAAATGTCAAGGGTGAGGACAAGGAGTCAAATGATCAAGGAAAAAGGAAAAGTAGTGGCTGTTGAGGAAAGCCTGATATCAAAGGCCATCTTGAATGATTTTCTGGAAGCTATTGAGTTTGATCAAGCTGTGCCAACACACATTGAACCAATGCACATTGAATTGACACAGTCAACACCGGAAAGCACTAAGAAATCTAAAGCTGCAAAAAGATTGAGGTTTAACGAGCCAGGTGATGAGTTTATTTTCAAACCAAGGAGACCCCTCACAAGAAATCAAGTAAAGGAAGCTGAACAAATTCCCAGAACAGAGGAGGCAAAGGAAATAAAAGAAAAACCTCTTACAAGAAAGCAAGCAAGGGAAGCAGAGAAACTGCCCAGAACAGAAGAGATAGGGGAAATCAAGAAAAAAGTTCAAATAAAAAAGGCATCATTTCCCAAAGAGAAAATATCATATCTACAAAGGACCAGTTGGAAGCAAATGAAAGTGAAATGGCTAAGATGAAGACTGCCAAAGCTGAAATCAAAGCCATGGAAAAGGAGGTTGTAAAATTGAAAGCACTACTAAATGAATTAGCTGCTAAATGAAATTGCTGATTCTGAGTAAGGTGTTGTTCCAAAGTTTTGTAAAATTTTGCTTAAATTCATTATTTTGAAGGCATGTAAACACGACTATATATATCCAAGGTAAAAAGGAATTTTGAAATCAAGTGGCAGAGCAGTTAAAGTCACAGAGAAAATTGAAATTGTTTAAAACAGTTTCGCAATTTCGCAGCGCGCTGCGAAACTGCTGTAGGTGTTGATTTTTAAACATAGGCAAACAGTTTGATGAAATATTCAGAAATTTGCAAAGAAAACACCTAGGTGACATGGAAGGGATTAAAGGAAGCTACCACAGCCATTCAACATATGCCAAGTGTACCTTTAGTAAAAGGTAAAATGTTTTAAGCTAAGTTTGGAATTTTTGGTTATAAAGCCACTTTATTCTCGGTGATTAGGGTTTGAAGGGAGCTGCATACGAAAAGTTTTGGTTTGCACACCTGTACAGCAAAGAAGCCTCCAACATATCATGAATGTGGTAATGCCATATATTATCTGATTATTAAAGAATTAAAGGACCTATTGCTGCATACTCGGTGATGTTAGGAAATGAAGGACCAAAACCGGAATTTTAGGGATATTTACAGCCAATATGGAGCAGATCAAGGCTTCCAGCACCCAAGGCCAACATGGGACATTAATTGACTCATCTCATGCCATCTCAGCCAAATGAAGATGAATCCATGTGTCAAAGCTGCAAGGAAAAATCAATTTATGATGAAGACAAAGTTAGAGTTATAACCAAAATAGAACTCTTTAGAACTTCTATTAGTAGTTAATGTATTAAATAAGTTTGTTAAAAACAGATAGGTGTCATTAGTGGCAGTCATCGAGCTCCCCTCATGCTGGAGGAGGAAGCTCCAAGTAGTTAGACTCTTGTTTCTATATATAGCTTAATCTTCTATGTAATCAGGGTTGGATATTTTGAGAAACAGAGTATTGCTTTGGCTTGTGTAAAACTCAGTTTGGTAATATAAATTGTTGCTTATCTTCTCAGGATTCTTACAGTGTTTCAAATGCTCAAGATATGTGGTTTTGTTTTATCTTTAATGTTTTTACAGTTGTATGAATACACAATCACTCAGAATTCACTTATGCTGCTCTGACTTCCTGTGTGTATTTGTAAGCTGAGGTTTCTATGATATGATGTTTTTAGTATTTAAACATTGCTTCCCTGACTTCTATGCATGAGCAGTGTTATATTTTATTGAATATGATCAACTCCATAAGCCCAATGGAAGTATTTGTAATGTCTGTCCAGCCAACCTGTTTATTTGATTTACTTTTCTAGAGTTAGCCCTCTCATCAACAAACAAAATCAATAATTTTTTAGAGAGAGCCCTCTCGGGCTAGGGAGGCTAATCCTTAGTCCAAAGATTGGTCTGAAACAGTTACACAGAGTCTATCTAATTATCATCCCCTTCAGAGATTGATTTTTGTGATAACAACACTATTGGATTTTCTCTCTTTATTCAGACTCCTATGTTTGACGTTTAAATGGCCTTGGAGAGTGAACTCTCCACTCGCCTAATCCAAGGCCCTAAAATCCTAAAACTTGTTGGTGTATTTAAATTAAAAGAAAAAGTTCTAGTGAATTTTAGTTAGCGCTTGATTTTAAAATGGGCTGTTCTTTAAGTCAGGGGATGATGGAAGTGAAACTAGTGGTGTTTTTCCGATGCAAAAGAAATTAATAAAACTTAACTATATGCATGTGCACTTGTCTTTGTTTTTCGATGAAGAGTAATTTCTATAGGGTTCAAGGAAAACTTCTAATGAAACAAACTTTTCTTTTCTTTTCGTTAATTCACACTTCACACTCAAAATTTAACAAAACTATGTATGCCTAAAGAGATGCAAATCTATCCTAATGCAACAACTGTATTCTTGATGCAAGATTCAAAACAACTCTAGAAACAAGAAATAAAGTTGCTTTGCTTATCAAATTTTCTTTTGCCACTTACAATGTCTAGATGGAATATGAAATGCTACCATTCATTTCGTCTAAACACTAAAAACAAAACTCAAAACAAACATAAAGCACTTTCATTCACTAAAAGGAAACTAAATGAAAAACAAGTTTAAGAAAGCAAAACAAGGTCTTTCAAAACGTTTTCTTCAAAGTAGCAACAAAAAAGTCTTTTCAAAAATGCTCTCAACAAAACTGAAACTTTGTGATTGAAACAATAAGCAACAACCACTTTTGCAAGCTGACACCATACAATGGATGAAAACTCAACAAAAATAAATGTGTTTAAAGATTTTTTTTAACAATCGAAAGCAGCAATGAAATCTTTGGCAACAAAGACCAAAAAAGATCAAAAAGACAATTTCAAGAAAGTATCAATTGACAACTTTCATGAAACAAAGAAGTAGATGGTCACAAAAAGCGGTTTTTTCAAGCAAACAAAAAGTCACCAAAAACCAAATTCAACACAAAGATTGATAACAATCTTTTTTCTCTGATAAATCAGAGCAGCCAAGATTCCAACAAGAAATCTTGCGTGCTTTTAACAAAAAACAATGACGCTTGCAAACACAAAACAAGACCAATACTCCTTACAATCAGAGAGAAATCGGAGTAAGATGCTTGCTGTAAAACAAACAATTGATACTGACAAAAATGACTATTTCAAACTAAATCAAACCACCAGACAAACCTTCAGAGACATAAAAATTTATAAATCTTGAAAATTGCACTATATACGCGACTGTACTTATGTGCAGATTGCGTGTATACGCGACTGTGCCTGAGGAAACCTGCGTATATGCGGGTTCACTTCAGGAAACAAGTGTACGTACGCTTCTATAACTAAGGAAAACAACATATATGAAATATTTCAAGAAAAATAAAAAACAAACTGAAGAAACTGGCAAAACTTAGAATTCAAGAACAGACCAGACAGTAACAACAAACCAACAAGCAATTGAGCCCTGATTGGCTTGACAAACACCCAAACTAGGAACAACAAGAGTGTTGTCCCCAATGGAGTCGCCAATTCTGTTGAGGGATTTTCTCCCCTAGGGCTTTTGGGTGGAAACCCTAGCAGACGGAAAGTTGTCTAAATAAAGAAACACACATTCACACAGCCATCATGCCATAATAAGCAAATTCTACAGTAAGAGGGGCGTACCTCAGGTCCTACATTCGAGAAGTTCCTCAAGGGTCCAAACCCTTCTTCAAGTCCCTTTCGCTCCTTTGTCCTGCAAAACAACCAATTCCAAGGAATATAGCAGTATATGGACAAAGAATTATAAAGAAATCATCTTTATGTTATAAAAGAAGGAAGTTAGTTATGAACTTTAAACAACCATTCACATATGAAATTCAAACATGAACATCATAAACATAAAGAAGAAGAATATCAAGAACCAAAACGTGTTTCTTTATTATAGAAAAATAGAATGTACAAAAGGAGTAATATCACCTGAGTAACATTTCGCAAGCTCCAAGCAAAGCTTCCTTCTGGATCCGTCCAGCCTCAAGCCTTTAGCATATCTCCTTCAAAGACTCACTCCATGATGCCATAACTAGTGGATGAACATCAACACACAAGGAAACAAGGGTTTCCTGTACAAATGGGGGAAGTGCAGGAGGCACAAGGGTCTTCAGACCTGGTCAGGGGAAAAATTTCAGTATAATAACCTTTCTCTCTCTTCTCTCCTCCTTTAGGCCTTCCATTTGATGTCTTTTTATACCACTCCCAAAGTAGTTTTTTAGTTAGGAGTTGGTTGGGAACAGTTGGGCCACAGGCACTAACAGGTGATCAGCAGGTAAAACCCGCGATCTCCACCCGAAAATAAGGAGTTATATATTTTTTTAAGTGTTTTAATACATATACGTGGGTTGGTTATATGCAGACCCGCATATACACACGTTTAACTCAGAGCAATGTCGCGTACAAGGAATAAAACACTGTTTTTTAAATTTGGGACCAAGTCTGGAAGGAGGGGTTGCCCTAGGCCATGAGTGCAGCATCACAAACCATAATAGTGAGATTTGGAGCTATAACAGATAGCTCTTCCAAGACCAACACAATATGTATGATATGTTGAATCATAGCAATCACACAATAATAAAAGATCACCATCACCAACCTCATTACAATCTAAGCAAACTATATTTGCATAGGGATCAAGAAATCCCATTACATCTTTTTCTAAAGGTTGATATACCTTCCAAACATAACCAAATCGTCCTTCAAATTCAGAACCAACTTCTTAAACTTCAACCCTATGTATGCAAATAAATAATCATGCTTCATAGGAAAGATAGTAAGATAAAGGCAAGGAAATATCTTTAAGAAATCCAACAAGGTGTTGCAGCTAGAAATTGATATCATGAAATTGTTAATCACCAACAAACACAAGGATTGATAGAATAAAAAGATGAAATAAAATGAACTACACCCAGGGGAACTCAAATTTATATGTCTTTAAACATGAACCTATAAATTCAAAGAACCCTAATAAACAAAGATTATTGTTGCAAATAGAACATAAACTACTCCAAATATTTATTGGGAAAATAACTAAATTCTATCATTCAAACAAGGGCATAAACATGTTGTGAAATGGAAAAGTTGAAAGCAGTTAAAAACATCAGGGGCATGTTGCAAATCCAATTCCTATCATTGAAATCAAGAAAAATACCATTGGAATCACAGGCTTGGATCCACTTCTCTATTGAATCTATTCATCTACTTGTCTACTCAATCTGTTATAACTGCACCAAATCGTGCCACATGATAAATAAATTGTAACTTCAACAGATATTTTCAAACAAAGGCTATCTGTTGGACATTGGAATGAGTGATGCAGCATCATCCTCAGTCCATTAGTTTTCTTGCACCACCAAAAACGTGTTTAAATTCCAACATCTCGTTCATGTTTAATCATTTTTTGCTTGTGAGACTTACATGAGACCACAGGAGATCACTCTTAGCTTCACCGGCTCCCACTTTAAACATGACATGTCTAAAAATAGCTGGTAGGAAAGGCAAGATACAGTGTACTTAATTTATTCTCCCATTACACTAGAACCAAAATAAAAACAAGAGGAGTTGAGATGACGGATTTTTGGTACTGGAGAAATAAGACAAAAAAAAAAGATAACAAATTAACAGAAATACAGCAGGGTGCAATGGAATGGCATCACAAATCTTGCTATTACCAGAAACATCTTGCTATATGATGAAACAAAAATCAACTCCAACAATAATTAAGGCATTCATTTTAAAGGAGGAGAGCACTGAGAAAGAAATTTTAACATAGACTAGAAATCACTAGGCTAAAGTGGAATAACATTGAGGAAAACAAATTAAGAGAAGCAACAGACTCTCTTGAGAAGAAGGCAACAACTTTCACAAATGCAATTGAGCACAATAATTGGGAAAGAGGATCCTTGGAGCAGTTGAGGCATATAACTGGGCAATTGAGGAAGATCACTCCACTGGAAATGAAGGAGATCGTTAAGGAATAATCACTGAGTAGCAAGAAGGGTAAATTCCTGGAAAGAGAACTAGCATGGAATCTATGCCTAAACAAGAAACTGTGCAACCCATTGTTGTGTGAGAAATAGAGTATTTATTTTTATTCATCCTTTCTTAATCCCGTGCATGAGGATCATTTTCTACTGCAAAGTGAATGTAATTGAGTAGCATCACTGTTATTTCACCGATTTACTTGAATGTTATAATACAAGTTCAATGATAAAATCCTCATGTGGAATTGTTTGGCTTCTGTTTAGTGATGTACATTGATTGTGATTGACACCATCCACTAAGATGGGTAGTAAATTTTATTTAGTATCTACCTACAACAGATGGTATCCATTTGTGTAGGTTTTGCATTTTCTAGCACCCATCGATTAGTATTAAAGAAGGAAGAACCCGCAGTGAGGAAAATCCAAATGAGGGAGAGAAAAAATTAGGCTTTTCTTGTCTATCAGGCAAAACCCAGCAGCACTAGGGTTTGTAGGGTTTCTCTGATTTTGGGAATGGGAGGGTTTAAGTTTAGTGTATGTCTGCTTCTTTTGATTGATCTGTGTTCCTCTATATTGGTTGAATAGCAGACCCTTGTTTAACTTATCACAATGGTCCCTTGCTCACCAGTAGTCCTACTGTGGATGTTCATCTGATTTGGTATGTGCAGATTTAGCCCTGCTCAACATTCCATTGTGGCAGTTTTGTTTAGTCCTTGGAAGCCAGCAACACTCTAGAGCCCTCTTTGTACAGCTGGTAGAAAACCACTCAGAGATACCGTGGTCAGTCCAACAAGGCCATTGCCATGGAAAATACAAGGCTAGGAAAGGAGAAGTTGGATGCTGGTTATTCCCTCAGCATATCTCTAAAGCGGAGCCAAATTATAGCTCTGGTGGAAGGGGCAACTGCTTCCAAAGATCTACTGGAGAATGGAAATTCTGTGTATTTGGTACTCATGTATGATGATGTTGATTTTACTATAGAGGGCTTCTGTATTCTCCAAAACTGCAATTGAGCATAGTCATTGGGCATGAAGATCCTTGGATTAGTTGAGGCATATCATTGGGCAATTGAGAAAGATCACCCCATTGAAAATGAAGGAGATTTTTAAGGAATAATCACTGAGTAGCAAGAAGGGTAAACTCCTGGAAAGAGAACTAGCATTGAATCTCTGCCTAAAAAAGAAACCATGCAACCCATTGTTCTGTGAGAAACAAAGTATTTATTTTTATTTATCCTTTCTTAATCCCATGCACGAGGATCAATTTCTGTTGTAGATTGAATGTAATTGAGTAGCATCACTATTATTTCACTAATTTACTTGAATGTTATAATACAAGTTTAATGATAGAATCGTCATGTGGAATTGTTTGGCCTCTATTTAGCGAAGTACATTGATTGTGATTGACACCATCCATTGAGATGGGTAGTAAATTTTATTTCTTATCTACCTATGGTATATTGGTGTGCATTTGTTCAGGTTTTTCATTTTCCAACATCCATCAATTGGTATTAAAGCAGGAAGAACCTACAGTGAGGCAAATCCAACAAAGAAGATTTTTTCTCTCTCCTTTGTTGAAAATCCAAAAAGGAGATTCAGGGGAGAGAAGCAACTCCAGGATGAGAACTGGTAAGATGATTTCCAGAAGCCAGTTGCCAAAATATAAAAATCATGGTATGTGGAGGAGCATATATCGAAGAAATGCAAACATTATGGAGATGTTGAGAAAAATTACTACAACACTGAAACCATAGAAATAGCCCAACTGAGAAAAATTATAGCCAAAGTAAATGATGGAAGTGAAAATGAAGGGCAATAAGGAACCCCGAGAGAAGAACTAGAGGACTCTTTTTTAAAATAAAAATGTGATAGAAAACTTCAGGCTGCTAACTCCGTTGTCTATCTAGCAAAAGATCATCTATTTATATAGATAGTCTGGAAAGGCCCATCAATATATATCTATATATATACCATTGCGAGAGACCTTAAAGACTAAAAATTAGAAGTTGGACATAAGAACATCAATTGGAGCCCTATGAAGTTGGTGGGTTAATTTAGCAGCCTTCATTAGAAAATTTCTTCTACATTACAGGTCAGTGCCATGGAAGGTGGAATAAAACAAAAATAACCCGAGACATATGAGGATCATTACTTGAAGGGACAATTATCTACTAACCCTATGGGATCATTAGTTATGGATCTAGTGATTAGTAGCAAATCTATTTTCTAACCAATTTTACAACTCTCTTTCACTTTCTTGTTCTTTTCCATAAGTTTGTGCACAGCACCACCAAGGCACTTCTTCAGATTATTCTCAAAGTATTAAGTGCTTTTTTTGTATCGTCAAAAGAGCTATCAGGTCTTGTTCGAATGATAGACAAACAATAATGTGAAGACTATAAGTGCATCATGTTGTTTTGTTTGTACCTATCATCCATGAACAACTACAGTTCTGGGAGGAAGATTTATAAAAGAAAAGTATTGAAATTACTCACTATCCTTTGCAAAAGTTAATCTTCAATTTAGCCTGCTTAGCTCCAATATAATAAAGGCCATCAATTATACTCATGAAGAGATTATATTTCAAGGACAGGTCTGGGAAGAAGATTTATAATAAAAAAAAAAGGTAGTGAAATTACTCACTATCGTTTACAAAAATTAATGTCCAATTTACCAACTGCTTAGCTCCAATATAGTACATGCCGTCAACTATACTCATGAAGATATTATATTCCAGGTATGCTTATGGATAGTAAGACAATACGCCTCCATACCCTTATGTGTGGTCTATTGTCAAACAAATATCTTACTAACAATGGATCCTGTGATCAAGTGAAATAGTGCTAATGTCAATGATGAAGTGAGTGATTGAGTAAAATATGAACTGGGATTGATCTTCAATTATATGGTTTTGATCTTACTTCCCTCTTCTGCAACTAATTGTTGAACAATTCCACATATATAAGTATTCCTAAATGTGTATATGAATTGTATTGAATTATTACTAATTTTTTATGGTTTATTTCATTGCTGAATTAATTTTTAGGTTGCCTTTCTAACTACTTGTGTTAGCTGCATTTGTGATTCATGGATTCGTGATTAATGGAATGTTTGTGTGTATTTAGGTTGCATAAATATATAGTTTCATGCCTATCAATAGTAAATAGTTAATAAGAGAAACAATTCACTTCAATTACTTCATAAATTTTACTGAATTTTTCAGTTTAGTTACTTCATAAATTTGTGTGAATTTGGGTTTAGTTTTTGTGTAAATTTGAGTTATAAACTGAAGTACCACATCCTCAAAGTGCACAGAAGTTATTGGGTATATTACATACATGGACCAATACTATGTAGTTATGTTTGACATGCAAGCCCTAAAAAGCTAGCTCCTATAAAATAGGAGAACTACCCACAATGAAAACTGACATGCACCTATAAATGGAACAAACATGATGGAATATGGCACATACAAATCTAGGAGCTGAAATTCCCTTAATGCACATTAGACGTCCAATGATCCAAATGACATCTGAACGCATTCACCAATTTTGAGAGCTTTATTAGGAAGGCATCGACATATGTAGAGCATCTAGCTCAATGGGCCTCAGAGTTTGTGAGAAAGATTGAGTAGATTGCAGAGTATTGGCTTATTTAAGTCTTTATAGAAAATATAAGTAATTTTTAGTTATGAATCATATAATTTTTAAAGTAAATTTTACTAATTTTCATAATTTAATGGTTTATTTTAGTCTTTATAGAAAATTTAAGTAATTTTTAGTTATGAATCATACAAGTTTTAAAATAAATTCTATTAATTTTCATAATTTAAGGGTGGTTTCACTGATCCAGAAATAAAGAATGAATAAAAAGAATAAGATCTTACGATGATGATGACATGGTTCTAGAGCATCATTTTAATTCCATTGGAGTCCAGTGAGGTGCACAATATTCTCATAACAGCCCTCGTGACCACAATGTTAGAAATTTTGAACATCTAAGCCTCTCATTTAGGTCTTCTGCCCTTGCTTCTTTGTTATAATAAATGGCTTCCCTAAGTCATCAAATGACAATGCCATCCCTACACACAGTAAAAAAGTGCGGCAGAGAGATTAAAGCATAAACTTAAAAGCAAGGATGAAAGAAATAATGAATTTTGAACCAGAGATCTGAGGAGTGTGTACTCCTCCCTGTGTGGAAGAAGACTAAAAGTGGGGTGGAAATGTTGCGAGGTTAGAAATGAAACATACTTGGGTGCCATTAATCGATTGAAGATCTAATGGTGGGGTTCGATATCAGTCTACTACTGGTAAAACCTTAATTCAAAACTCTCTTCAATCTCATTTTTCCTCCCGCCTTTTGAAAAGTGAAAATATGCTACTCTTAAACTTAAAAGTAAGGATGAAAAAAATATTGAATTTTGAACCAGAGATTTGAGATGTGTGTACTCCTCCTTGTGTGGAAGAAGACTAAAAGTGGGGTGGAAATGTAGTGAGGTTAGAAATGAAACATACCTGGGCGCCATTAATGGATTGAAGATCCAATGGTGGGGTTCGATATCAATGTGCTACTGGTAAAACCTTATTTCACAACTCTCTTCAATCTCGTTTTCTCTCTGCCCCTATGAAAAGTGAAAATATGCTACTCGTTTTCCCTCCATCTTATGAAAAATAAAAATTTAATTCACAACTCTCTTCAATCTCGTTTTCCCTCCCGCCCTCTGAAAAGTGCAAATATCTACTTGTTTTCCCTCTACCCTCTTAAAAGTGAAAGTATATTACTTGTTTTAGAACATAAATGAAGATTGGAAATGGGAGGGCTTTGTTACATCAAAATTAAGGCTGAATTTTTTCAAAAATGTTAAAATTTCGCCCCTAAAAAACAATAAATACAATATTTATAGAGTATATAGTAGATGTGTAGGTGTAATGTAAGTATATAAACAATTCTAAATATGGGCTTAGTTAAATAATAATATGAATAATAATAATAAAATTCAAAAGTATGAGGATGAGTGCAAAAATCTAAATGTTGGCTCAATTAATAATAAAAATAATAAAATTCAATTTGTTATATTTTGATTTTGTTATTAACTTGTGAATAGGTTTTGTTATAATACCATGAGCCAATACCATGGCTTATCAATACCTCAAGCCCAAAAACCATAACTTATTTCACAACAAAAATATTTTATAATAATATGACAAAATTCTTAACCATTGATATTCACTGCCCATTGTTTCTCTACACCAAGACAACTTCTCAGAGCTCACAGATTTTTTCAATGCCTCTGCAGTATTCTTCAAAGTGTCCACCTTTACTAGCAACACCTTTTTGTCCTCTATCATATCCCTCACAAAGTGATACTGAACATCAATGTTCTTTGTCTTTGAATGGTAAGTAGGGTTCTTTGCCAAGAAAATTTCACTTTGGCTGTCACAGTCTATTCTTATAGCTCCCTGCACTAACCCCATACTTGAATACAATCTCCGCAACCAAACTACTTCCTTGCTTGCATGAGTGGCTTCCATGTATTCTGCCTTTGTAGTTGATAATGCCACTACATATTGTTTCTTACTCATCCAACTGATTGCACCTCCAAATAGGTTAAATGCATACCCACTTGTAGATCTTCTTTGATCTAGATCTCCAGCCCAATCTGCATCAACAAAGCCATGAATATCCAACACTCTGTCCAATCCTAGTCTTCCTTGGTACCACAAACCATAATCACTGGTGCCACGCAAAATACCTGAAAACCCACTTCATTGTTGTCTAGTGCTCCTAATCTGAATTAGATCCATCAAGAACTATCAAAGAACCATGATTGTATCACGTCAGGACAAATCTCTAAAAATTCCAAAAGCAACGATCAAAAACACCCTGAACCAATGGCAATGGTAGCCAGTGTGGAATGACGAGGACCTCGGTCAAAGCACAATGACCGAGGCCCATGGAGACTACGCAGGAGGTCAAAGTATCCCTTGAGAGCCCAAAATAGGGAAAAGGGGGTGTATTTTGATAATTGCGCATCGTTGGGTGAATAGGGCCAAAATGGAGGAGCCTCCAGCACTTGGTCGTGTCGGGAATCGAAGAACTGTGGGTGGAAAAGCGAAAAGCACTAACATACAAAGGTAGGACCTGTGCTCTGGAAAATTGACGGTATTGATCAGGGTGCCCACAAACGATAAGAGGTTTTGGATGAAAGCGGGACGATTCTAGACATCGATCAATGTGTGGCAAGCGAAGGTGAGAGGAAACCGTCGTTGGTCACATGCTATCAGTCGAGCAAGTCAACCGCATGGCACGTGCATATGGCGTCGAATCTGGAGGCCCCAAATTAGATGGCTAAGATTGAGCCTGATGGGCAGAAGCAAGATCAATGAAAGAATGAGCCACATTTTAGAAGGATTTGGAATCTGTTTGACCACCATGGTGGAGGAAGAATGCATCCATGATGTAACTGAAGAAACGAACCGACGAAGCAAGCCAGCGCTATTTATAGGAGGACATGTGGCCACTCCTTGAGCATTCATGATGACACCGAATAGGGAACTCCAAGCATAGCTGTAGAAGGTGAATCGACAAAGGTAGATGAGGAATTGAACATCCATTGGAACGAATGGCTAAAAACCATGAACAAAGACAGAATACACAAGTGGAGTCAGTCAGAGCGAACCCTGAAAGGAGGACTGAACACTGAGAGAGAGAAACCAGAGAAGAAGGCAGTAAAGCAAAAGCGGAAAGAGATAGAGGGTTCAGCCGACCAGCGACAACATCAAGCATTAGAGAGCTTGAGAGATTCAAGCCATTCCACAAAGGAATCTATCGGGACTGAGCACCACATTTGGCTCTTTCCACTGAAGACTAGGAGGTCTCAGAGATGGTAGGAAGAAGAAGAGTCTGTGTACTCCAGTGGCTTGGGGAATCCAAGAACCACCCTGCCAAGAAAAACCTACTTCAGGAGAACTCACATTGAGTCCCTGTATTGTAATTCTCTCCTTAAAGGCATAATAAAACAAGGCCATCACTGAAAGTTGGACCAGAGATGTAGTCCTGGAGAATAGGGTGAACTCCTTATTAAAATTCTTGTGTCTTTGTGTTTGCTTGTTGTATTTCTCTGTTGTCTTTCCATTTAAATGTTTGTGTGTTTGCAATCTGATCGATCCGTTGCTTAAATATCATAGAACACACACCAGCACATGAGTCTGTAATACGTTTGCTTAATAAATCTTCAACTGATGTCACTCATGGGGTGATTATCAGATCAAGTGGTATCAGAGCTCTAGGTTGTAAGGTTAGACAAGCTTGTGTTGGTTTAGTTGTTGAATTCTCACTAGATCAAAGCTCAAATTAGGAGAAGGAGAGTTGGTCGAAACTGATCCTGAAATTGGGAGAGTCTATCCTTGGAAGACAATGTCAGAGGATGGTTCTATCGGGCCAGACCCTCAATTCATGGAGAGTTTCCTAGATATAAAGTCTATGGTAGAAGAAATGTATAAGGACTTTAGAAAGCATAAGGATGAAGATTCATCAGGTTCTAAACAAGATAAAGAAGAATATGAGTCTCATTCCCATGACCACTCAGAAGGAAAAGGGAAAGATGAAATCTTTCTCACACCTCCTAATAGCCATGTGCATCATAAGAAAGCATATTTGATTAAGCTAGATGTTAAATTTGATTTGCCTATATATGATGGAGAGCTAAATGCTAAAAATTTGGACAATTGGATTAGATAAATTGATGTGTATTGTAGAGTGTAGAACATAAACTTAGACAAGAGCAAAATTCAGCTGGCAAGCCTACGCCTAGGAGGCACTGCCTTGGTTTGGTGGGAAGTCAGAACCCAAGCTGACATAAAGAGATTTGGTAAGACTATCTCTGTCTGGAGTGACATTGTTTCTGCGATTAAGAAGCAATTCTATCCATTGTCCTACATGCAACAAGCCATGATGAGTTGGCAAACTCTTTGGTAGTTGAAAGGGAAAAGTGTGCAAGGGTATACTTGAGAATTTAGAAAGAGTGTGTTGATTCTAGGGATATCATTAGACTCACTAGAGACTCTTTTGAGGTACATTGGTGGTCTACATAGCTACATAAGGCATACCATCCTCATGTTTAATCCCACTAGTATAGATGAGGTATCTGTACAAGCTACTCATCTAGAAGCTAGAGGAAAGAATGGAAATCCAGAAGTTGGGGGACCATC
>APFE030299411.1:21886-35410 GCA_000404065.3 Pinus taeda
TCCAGCACCCCGTTGAAGATTTTTGACAAAATTTGATTCTTCTTCTTCTTCTGATATGTGTCCTGACTCATAGTAGTCTCCTTTGCCAGAAGCCTTGAAGGTAACTTCTCTCCTATTTGATGGTCCTCCTTTCCTCATTTCATAAGTAGTTAGAATTCCATGCAGGTTTTGAAGATTCTCCTTTTCTTCTATTGTAGAAACTTTAGATTCAAACCTAGGGGACAAAGATCTTAGAACTTTTTCAACCACAACAGCCTCTTTTACTTTTTCACCCAATTTTTTCATACAATTAACAATCTCATCTACACGAAGAAAATAGTTAGCCACACTTTCATCATTGTACATTCTGAGATTTTCATACTGAATTCTGAGGGTTTGAAGTTATGCTCATTTTACCTGATCATCTCCTTCATAACTCAGAACAATTTTGTCGCATATTTCCTTTGCGGATTTATACTGCATTACCTTGACAAATTCTGATTGAGATAGGCATCCTAATAGAGTATTGACCGCCTTTGCATTTGTTTCATATTTCCTTTTCTCAGCTGGATCTGTAGGATTTACTGATGGAAAAGTATACCCTGTATCTATGATATCCCAGACTTCAGTACCAAGAGATTGGAGATAGGCAGTAACTCTTACCTTCCAATATACGAAGTTTGTCCCATCAAAAATCGGTGGCTTGATTGATGCTTCCCTCTCGTAGTTGCTCATGATGAAAGATCTTCCTGCAAGCGATCAAGCTTCTTCAGAAAACCCAATGTGGGTGAAAACCACCTACTGCAATATGTCTCTATCTTCTTTCTGCTCTGCGTACTTCTGCTCAGATCCACACCTTTACTTTCTGACTGACGCGTACCTTCGCACTGTGTCTTCTTTTGTGCTGCGTACCCCACACTGTGCCTTCTGCTTCGCTGCGTACATCCTGCACTGCGCCTTCTCCTGTGCTGCGTACCTCACACTGCGCCTTCTGCTGCGCTGCGTACCCCCGCACTGCTCCTTCTTCTGAGCTGCGTACCCCCGCACTCACGCCATGGATCGCCTGCGTACTTCAGATTAGGGCCAAATTAACAGTTCTCCAATGTGCCATAGTCAATCAGATCCACAAATCTATCCTTGCGCCCGAGAGATCATGACTTATCAATAGATTCGCCTTAAGTTTTCTCCTTGATTTAGATCTAGCTTTTTAAAAACCAATCACCCAAAATTTCAGATCTTAAGATATTCAAATTTCACAAGTGTTTGGCCAAGAGATCTCCTTTTTTATAGGCAAGCCTTTCACAATACCACGGTCCAAAACCATAATAACACAATACCATGAACCCAATACCTTGGATCAATATTTTTTGATGCAATACCACGGACCAAAACCATAGGATCAAAAAATGTTGGACTAATACCATGAACCATTCATGAAGATTCCCACGTGCATGCGCTTTTATGAATTGGAGAGAGTGAAACTAGGGTCCGCACCTTCTGAACGGAGAACCTGCGTGTAAGACTGCACTCCTTGGTGGGTGCACCTGTGGGTTCGTAGGTTCTTCTAGGATTACTTGCAGGTATCTTCTTTTCCATGATTTTGAGAGCCTGAACTGAGATCTGCCACCAGGGTGAGTTGCCATCAAGTACAACACCTGTGCCATAGTAACAAACTAGAATCATAATGCCAACATTATCTTGGCTGCTAACCACATATTTCATCAATGTTTCCAGGTATAATTTCTTTGGCTGGCCAAAGACTGAAATTGTGGCATAGGACATGTCTAGCTGCAAGGATCCTTGGAGTTTGGCACCCCAAGATCTGGACAAAAGAATACCATAGTTAGGTGGAGTGTCAGCTACCACCACATCCATCAGGATTGTTTTGGCTGGATATTGGACTAGAGACACACAAAGGTCTTTGATTAGGCCTAGGCACCTAACCTGGCTGGAATCAAATGAAAACAAGTCCTTATAGGGCCTAGTGATGTCTAGATCTAGCTTTTCCATCACGGACTTGGGCATTAAATTATGGGAAGCCCCTGAATCAAACATTGTGTTGTGCAACACTTTGTCATGAATGTTTAAGCTCACATAAAATGGAGGAACTCCTCCATCTACTGATTTACCATTGAATTCCAGACCAAAAGTCAGCTCTGGTTGATCATCTAAAACATTGACTGCATCCCTATTCTTTGGTATTTGCAGTGACTTATTGATTTGTTGTCTGTAAACTTCATGTTTGGCCAATTCAGAGAGAGGAATGGCTATTTTCAGCTTGCCAATTTCTGTTTCTAAGTTAAAAGGTTTTTCTATCTGATTCTTTATATTTTGGGCAGCAAGCCTCTCTTTTTCAGCTGAGCTTTCTTTGAGTTTCTCATGGTTATGGGTACTGTTATAAGGTACATCTGACTTGTCATTATTTTCTGGAAGGTTATTCAAATCTTCTGTTGGAGAATGGGATGTGAATGAATGGTTTCTTGTAGGCTGTAAGTCTGATATATCCTCCACAGTGACTTCCTTTGGGTGGGTTTTATCAGAGGATTCTGTTGGGACAGCTTTATCCTTTATTTTCTTAGATTGTTTAGCATCTTTTAGCTTGGTAGGTTCAGGTACATCTATGGTTCTGCTTCTCATAGCCTTCTCTAAAATCAAATGACTCTCCATATTTGGTTTGAAATTGGTTAAATTCATGGGCCTCTTGGTCATCTTGAGTTAGGAAAACTTGCTGTTTGCTATCTAGGCCCATTAAGTTAATGTGAGGGTCCTCTATTGGTTCACTTGAGTTTGAGACTTCGGCATAGTTTTCCTGAAAGGGAGGTCTGATATTCTGATCAAGGCCAGTCCTTCCAGTAGCAGGGTTTTGGCCTTTTCTAAAGTTTGGTGTTCTTGTTGAGTTAGTTGGTTGCCCTTCCCAGGATGACTTTCTTTCAATGGTCTCTACCCTGTCTCCCAATCTATCCATTCTTTTGATAATTGCATCTAATTTTTGCTCAAATGTTGAAGGCTCTTCTTTGAATGTTGTTCTTCTTTCAGTTCTAGCCCGATTTCGTTTGGAAATCAAGTTTGCCTCTACACTAACAACTACATTCTGCATGTCTGCTAAGCTGGGAGGGGCTCTTTCCCTTAGCTGATATGCCATGTTTGAATCAAATCCATCAGCGAATTTGATCAAGGCTAAGTCAGGTGGGGGTCTAAGGTTCTGAGGAATGGCATTGTATACATTGTTAAATCTAGCACAATAGTCTTGGACAGTTTCTTGTGGACCCCTTTTTAAATTGTCATATTCAGTTAAAATATGTAAAGGGTCTTTCTTCTTTTCCCATCTGTTTAAGAAGACTTGATATAGGGCCTCGGGATCTCCTACAGAGTTTGCAGCAAGAGACCTAAACCAGGTCCTTACATCACCAGTTAGACTTTGAACAAAGATCTTCATCCTCACACCATCATCATCAATTTCGTAGTTTTCAAAATAGTCCTGCATCTTCTTAGTGTGCTGTTGGGCTGTATAGTAACCAACACCATCAAAATAAGTGATCTTACTTTGATAATCTTGAGGCATAGCCCCTGGATTTGTAGGTAGCTGTAAAGGAGCATAACGATTTGCCATATTTATAGGGATAAATGGGACAACAGGAAGAAATGGGATAGCTGGAACAACAGGGACGATGGTAGATATATGTGTAGTAGACAGAGAAGTGGAGAAGGGGCTTTGAGAGGTGGATGAATAACTAGTAGAAGTGAGAGTAATATGAGGATGAACTGAAGTTTTAGTAGGGGTTGGAATATAGCTTTGCTGAACTGCTTCGGGACTTGAATCAGCAAAATCTTCTTCTTGCTCTTGCTTTCTAAGGATCTTAGGGATTATATTGGGATTTTCAAAAACAGCTGGAGGATCTAGGTTAGGGTTTGACCTTGTGTAATGAGTTTTCTTCTTTGGAGCGAGCTTCTAGATTTGTTTTTGGTATTCTTCTGGGAATGTTTATAATCACAGCTTTAAACCATACTTCACGGGAGATTCTTTTGAAAAATAGGAAGCTTGATATCTCCTTTGGCTATGTTGAAACAGGGAAACAGATTTTCCCTAGTGGAGTCGCCAATGATGTTATCACTCAGGTTGTTCCTTGCTTCCTATAGGGAATACGACCGAGGTAAACACTAACCAATCTTTTAGCCGCAGATCCTAGCCTACCTGCAACCAGAGAGGGCTCTCTCTTTGAAATTTAGCTTTGTTTTGGAGTATTTTAGGCTAGTTATGATGAACAGAGTTTGGTTTTAAGTTTGTTGGACGATGATCTCAGACAAAGTTGGGGTGCAAGTATAAAACGGTTTTTTCCATTGGGCAATGGAGTCACTTAAAGTGTAATCACTGAAGGAATTTCTTGGTAAAAAGGTAGTACCACAGAGCAGGATAGGCAAGCTAGGAACAATTTTCAAATCTGGAAATGATGGGATGAAGTCAGGGAATGAAAGGCAATCAAGAATCTTTCATTGTACTAGTAGAAGGAAAGTGTATGAACATTGTGCAGGAGCAATTAAGAATTCCTAAACATTATTCAAATGGAAGAATTAGTGCAAACATGAGCAGTTAAGAATTCATATTTATGACTAATCCTGAAGAAAACATAATTAATAGTAGAGATTGAACACAGGGTGCATTTAAACAAATCCTATGCTATTCTTCGTCATTGTTATCAAGATCATGAAACATACATGGAATCTACGAATATAGAGAACATAAAACACAGTTTAGTATAACTTATTGTTCCATAGCATGACACAGGAATTTTGTAGCAGGTTCCAGAACATCCAATCCAACTTCAGATGATTCAGACACAGTGAACTTCAACAACACTTTGTATTAATAGAGTCTGATATTTTACAGCGCAGTCCAGAAAGAAAATTACCGACCAACAATAATACATCTCTTTGACAAGTATATATAGGAGTTTTACAAAATATCCCATAGGGAAATATCTGGACATTAATGTATCCATCCACTTTGACATAATCAATAACTATTTGTGGAAAAATCACGCAGCAATAACTGAGGAATTAAAAGCTCTTTACTCGTTGTAGCAGGTGTCCTGTGTGTTGTTGACCCTTTGACTCTGGCAGTCGGTGGGTGACCGCTTCTTTGATGTGTTGTCTTGTAGTGATATCTTGTGCCACCTGGTCTGCGCTTTTGAATATTTTAGTGTGAATTTCACCCACTGTCAGTTTGATTTTCTGGTAGCTGAGCCATATAATGCAACTTGCTTATGCAGACAATAAATAAGAAGAGAATCAAACTACTTTAGAATCTGAAGCAGGCTTTGCCACCAATCCTCTGTTGGTAATTGATGTTTTCTTAATTTGAATAATGTTTCATCAGCTTCAGTATATGTGTAATAATTCGGCCAAACTGGAAAAAGGTGTGCTATCTCATGCTCTATGTAAAACAAATCTTCCAGTTTATCATATAAACTTTGCCTTGTGGGAGGGACTGCTTCTTCTATGTTGCTTGATGATACTGTGATTTGCTTTAGTACATAGGTACTCAATCTGTTTGCATATTGTTCCTGTTTTAGTAGCCTCCCAGCGCTAGTAACCAGGTTGGGTAAACCTTTGGTTTGTAAATTTGAAAGCCTCTGTCTAAAGTCATTTACCTCTATCTGCATTTCTTGGCATTTTCTTTTTATGGTTTGGACAAAATTTCTCATGGTCAGCACCTTCTTGACTCTTACAATAGTCTCTTTCCTATTCTGGATGTTCAGTGCTACCAGCTGGTCACCAGTACGAGTATTAGAAAGGTGAATTAATTGATTGGCTTGCTCAGGTTTATCTGCCAATAATGTTTTGTCCTTATGAGTTTCATGCTGAGCTACAACCATCAATTCTATTTGGTCAAAAATGGTTTGTATTGCTGTCCATTGATCAGCAAGAGATTGGCCAATTTTATTCCATAAAATTGTTTTTATCTCGGTCAGGGTTCTATGGAGAGTGAGGTCTTTCTCCAAGGCCTTTATCTTATTTTCTAGGGCCTTTACTTCCCTAGTTTTCTCAACAACTCTCGTCTTTGATTTATCATAACTAGCCTCAATCTTGGCTAGCTTTTTTTTAGTATCCTTCATTTATGCCATTTGTAATTATAGAGTCTTAATTTCTTTCATCATGGCCTCCATGCTCAAGCTGGCCTCTTACATTGCTGCTACTATAGTTGCTGCTGAAGTTGAGGCACCTGCTGCTGAAGTTGAATCTGGGTGAGGTGTTGCTGTAGTTACTGTTGTTGGAGGAGCTGTAATTATTGGACCTGTTTGGGATGGTTGAGGGGCCAATTCTGGTTGCTTCCCTCGTTGAGCCTCTTCCAATGATTTCTCTGTTTCTAATATCCTTTAATTCATCCTCATAAGTAGACTAACCACATCCTCTACTTCCTGTTGTTGCACCACTTCTGCAGTTTGAGGATGTATGGTGACTGGCAGCTTCATTTGTTTTCTCAGTGCTGCTATGTCTTCCTCCTTTTTTCTAATTAAGGCCTGTGTGCCTTTGGGATCTTTGGGATCATGTCCCAACTCTATGATGATCTCTTCCAAGGATTTTATCCTATTATCCTTGGCCAATGATGAGGCTTTTTCCAACTCTAACTAGGCAGAAGTATTGTATAAAGAGTTCTGCTATCTATGGGCCAGTAGAGCCTTGTCTGCTAATGTAGAATAAACCATTTCTTCAGCCTGCTTATGTAACTCAATCTGGTCTATTGGATGTATATCTTTTGCAAGGACCTCAAGATTGGTTCTGATGTAATCTGCAGCTGACTGTGGCTGCTATGTAGTAGGTCTAAAATGACTGAGAGTCATCTTTCCTTCTTGCATGTCATATGCTGCCATCAGTCTTTGTTAATTTGTTGGTGACATTCTCATCAACTGATTGTAGAGCTAAAACCTTATTGGCTCGTTTCTAGCTTTGATCTCTGTGAATGCCTTTTTGATATCTGAGCCCTTTTGGGTCTGCTGCTTCGAGGATGAAACCTCCCCACCTGGTTGTCTCTCTTGCTCCTGCTGAAAGGAGTTGGCCGATGTTTCCAAAACAGGAGGGATCTGTTGTTCAGAAGTTCCCTCACCCCTGATATTTCCTATGGTTTCTTCTATGATTTCCTCCTTGGCATAGGGGTTTAACCTCTGTCTTTTTTCTCCTTGCTGGTCTGTGGATGCCCCTGTGGGTGTGCCCTCTGTTCTGTCTCTCTTTTTACCTCTTTCCTCATTGTGAGGAGTTTGCAGCATAGGGATTTCAGGTGCCTTTGTTTGTGTTAAAGGGCTTTGTTCTTGACCCTTTTCCTGAGTTGAGGATGGCTGCTCTTCCATTGTGCTTTGCTGTTCTGAGTGCTCAATGTCCTTGCCCTTTCCTACAGGCAAAATGGTTTCTTTAGCTGGCTGCCGTGAAGATGTAGCTGTTGATGTGCTTGCTCCCACCGGTTGAGGCTGTGTGAAGGTGACCTGTGCAACATAATCCAGGTCAATTCTTTTCTCAATTTATTTCATATCTTTCTCTAATTTTTCCTCTTCAGTGAGCTCTTCATCATCTAATATGCCCTCTACCGATTCTCCTTGATTGGCATATTGTTCGATGTAGGGGATTGGCTAGTGCACATATCCTGAAAGCCTATGTTTGATTCTTCTAAGGCTTATGAAATGTTCAGGGTCATATGGTGCCCAGTAGAAGCTTTGTTTCAACATGAGTTCTTGTTCCAACATATTTTCTGCATCTTTCCATGCCTCTTCCCTTTTGTTGAAAACAAAGGGATGCAATTGATGTCTGATTTTAAGCTGTGCCTTCTTATTTTTCCCATGGAAATGAGTCAAGTCTGCATTACTGAACTGCTTGAAATATTCCAAGGAAAAAAGTCTCATGGGGACATATCTTGGTAGCTTATAGGGGGACAACTCACAGCCATAAATTCTGATCACTGTGTGGTTTTGGTAGAAGTACCAATCCCCAATGCTGTAGCCTTTTGAAAGATGCAAGATTCTTTGCATTTCCGCAGTGAGTCTGGTAGGAGGAGTCACCATTAATAGGCAAGTGGCTGGGTATATGAACAGGTCAATAAACTCACAATATGTGTATGGAGAATAGTGGACTTCATGGAAAACTGAGGTCCAATAGATGATAGATCTCCTTTCTCCTTTTGCGTCTAGTCTTCTGAGAGGAACCTTGAAACTATCTGGGTGATAGTACAGTAGCAGATGGTAAATGTAGGAGGTGTATTTAAACACTCTTTCTCTCTCCATCATCATGAATTGTTCATGTATTTTGTTTGCTATGAAGGTGGCATAGTCATACATGACAGCAGGGGGATGTCCTGGAGTGAATATGTTTAAGAGCAAAAACACAGTCTCATCTACATACCCTCCTGTTTTGCATCCTAGAATGTAGGAAATCATATCCACCATGAGCTTGCCTGTTTCATTAAACAAGGCCTGATGATAGGGAGCAGGATGATCATACTAGCACTGTGGATCCATAAACAACTGACTAACTCTTGATATTTCTGCCTTAGAGAGCCTTGCACCCTGATCCAGCAAGAGTTTCATTGTAAGGGGAACTAGAGGCTGAGGAGGCTCAAAGTTCAGCATTTCATTTATGGATTGAGGAGTGATATAGAAAAACACAGACCCATCTGGACTGAGAATTGCTCTCAGAGTGAGTTCATAGTTTGCATGCCATAGATGAATGAAATCAGGTAACACATTGACTGATGGGAGGTAATAGATGGGCATACTGGATTGCCAAATTCCTAGAATATCTGTGTTATTTTTGTGATTATTTCTGAATTGGCACATAATTTTGAGGTGAGAATTAAGGCCCATCATATCCTTGATCTGGAAGTCTCTGTCTGCCGAAGGTAGCCACTCTAAATCCATGTGTGGAGCATTTAAAGGAGCAATGTTCAAGGCTACTGGAGTCTCCATATCTTATACTGCTAGTATTAATTGCAATATGGGTGTAAACAATAATAGGAAGTAGAATTTAGGCTTTGAGGATATTGTGAAAGGTATAAATACTGATTTTTTATTTCAAATGGACCTCACTGTACGGAGTTTATGGTAAACAACAAACTTGCAGCACTTTGACTGAGTTTATACATCAACTGGTTGAATTCGCAGGCTCTATGGATTGAATGCTGAGAGGATAGAGTTTGAATTTCACCCGAAGGGGCACAAATTTGCAAAGGGAAAGGGAAGCTGAGGATTCCCCTTCAGAAAAATAGGTTACAACCAATTGGAAACAGGGTGCTGGAGTATTTTAACTCAATGATTGAGAAATTTTGTAATCTCTGTGGGCGTATATGGATGCACAGTGGGTTGGAATAGTTCGTTTGTAGAGGAAATAAGCTTAAATTGAAGGTTTTTGGTGAATTACCAACTCAAATGATAAATGCAGGACCGTGAGCGATTGGTAGTAGTGTTTTGGAAGAAAAATACAAGTTCTTTCGGCAATTTAAACAGAGAAGTATGAAAAACAGGGCTTCGGGCATAAATCGGGTAAATACCTGTTTATGAGGGCACTGAGGGTACTTGATAGGTATAGGTCGAGCTATGGAGTCAGGCTATGGAGCTGAATTGAAGGTTGATAGGCTGTAGAAGCTCCGGAGGTGATTTGTTAGCAAAGGCGCATGCACGTTGTTTGTGGGAACGAAAAATAAAAATAGGCAGAAAATAGTCGTTTTCACGACTTTTTAACCAAATTTGGACCTTTGGCACTTTTTCGCATTCTTCCAGGATGACGTCATCATGACATATTTTTGTCGTGTAGTGGGTACGGAGAATGACATGGCATGTGACGTGGATGATGACGTGGCATATGACATGGTGGCGGGGTGGTGATGTCATCAGATGACATGGCACAAGTACAGGGCAGTGGCAGGCGACGCAGCGGTAATGTCATGTGGTGACGTAGGCAAAAGGGAAGGGCGGTAAGCGGTTTACGTCGGACCGCCTTTGGTACGAGAGTGGTAAGTGGCAGAGGCAGCCCGATGCAATAGGATGCTGACAGCTGTCCCGGTGTACGATAGTGAAACCGTCGACCATCGGTACTATCATACCGCTACAGAGGGGCGCCCGATATGTATGAGGGCCGTCAGACCTGGGGGAGCCGATTCGACGGTGGACGAGAGGGCAAGATGATCGAGCGCTATTACAAGAGCGCACCCGATAAACTTTGATTTTTTGCATGGTTTCAGATGGGTTTAGAGCTTAGGTTAAGGATTAATGTTCCGCCAGGTTTTGGTTGTTTATTAATCAAATATTAATAAACCCCAGATGAAATGCATGCGCAGGGTAATGGTATAGTTGGCGTGAGGGGGTTTGAAAAATAGTTATTAATCTAACCAGAGGTTAGATTAACCCTAAGTTTTTCGACGCGGAAAGGCTAACACTAAGGCCCCAAATTGACCTAATGTTTCCTGAACGCATGTAATTTGGCTATAATTGCCAATTGGAGGGGATATTTAGATTTTTTTGGTTTTAATATATTTTTTTGTAGAATAGGGGTGGGGAAATGATTTAGGGAGCTATACAATAGGGTTAGATGTTAATATGAGTTTTATGGAATGATAATGAATGGAAAAAGGTTAAAGAGATGAAAGAGTATGGAATAACCATTTTTACACAAGAAATGTGGCTTCTTTTCACTAAGTCAACTTAGATGTCAACTTGGTTTTTAATAAAAAAAGGAGTGAAACTGGACTTTTTGGGCAAATCCAAAGGTCCTTGAGGGGATGTTAGTGAATGATTTCTGGGGGAATGAGAGGGGAAGTTAGTCATGCTTGCCTGTTGTACCACCAACCAACTACCCTGGTACCAATTCATAAATGAGATGAGTCCTTCTTGATAAGACAAAAGTAATTATAACCTTGTTTCTACAACCTCAAACTACCTACCTAGCCTAATACCCTAACATTTTTTCTTCCTTTGGATTGGGTGCATTTGAACTGGCAAACCCTGATTGTCCTCTTTTTCTTTTGATTGTCCTCCTATCTAAATGTACCCTTATCTCTTCCAAGGGCCCAGATTAAGCAGTTGGGCTCCTTAAATTCTCTACCTAGCTACTTATCTGCCAAGCTTGAACTGTTTGGAGAGATATTCTTTCTCTATTCTACAACAACAATTCAAACATGGCATGGTCCAGATTGAACTGTTGGGCCATCCATCAAATGTAATAAGCAGCAACATCTCCACATGGTGAATTTTGCATATACGATAGCAGTGGCATTTTGATTTTCCACTTTCCTGGTCTTTGGTTTGGGGTTCATTTTCACTATTTTTTCTGACCAATTGATTTTATTGCCTTTTGATTATTCTTTTAAGGCATACCCTCTTTTGATTTTTTAATTTTTCCTTTGTCTGTATACAAATATGGAACCCCTGCAGCATGCAGGGATGAACATATTTAGCACTTCCACTGTCAATCATGAACAATGAAACCTATTGGTATAGGAATCTAACAATGTCTATGGCTCATGGGCTGCTACAGTGTACACATCCTCTTTGTGTTCTCTATCACCTATCTCTCTTGGCTATCTTTGCTTAGCTATGGAACAAAATGCTCTCAAAATAATGGAATGCCTCTTCCTCCTAGTGGTCCAATTATAACACAACCACTTTTCCATGAATAATTAGATAGGTCCTACATGTGTGTTTTTTAATATTTTCCAATGCATCATTAGAAGTTTGTGTTCCGCTTATTCGTGGAAAAATTGATTCTTGAATTTTGCTACCTATTAATGAAAGTGCCTCATTGTCTTTCTTTAAAATCTCTCTAAATTTTTGTTTTCCATCATTATCAAGTGCTTTGTATTCATCATGAGGAGGCATATTATACCATCAGTTACTAATTCTCAAATATATTTGTTAATAAATATTGGTTGTATTTATTTATTCCAGTAAAATAATTAATGCTTGTGTGTTTTGGAAGTACTAAGTTACTTATTTCCATTTGAAGAAAAAGAAAAAAATACAAGAAGAGTTAAAAAACACACAATGTCCCACTTCAACCAAGGACAAGAAAAAAAATGTCCTTAAAATTGGGACTCAAGCACCACCACCAAAAAATATTTCTATTAAATTGAGTACAAAAATGTGTAACTGGACAATTCCCATGAAAGATAAATCATTTTGCAAAGTCAATTTCTCTCCAACAAAAAAGATAAATATATCCTTTTAGACCCAAACTTATTTTACAATTATTCCACAAATATTTTATTTACTTTCCCATACAATCACTCTGACATTTTTTTTAAAATTATAGCTACTTATGCAATACAAAATACCATTTTCACCGCATAAATATTTTTTAAATAAAAGTATACTACAATGGGTTTTTACTGCAACATAATGCACAACAAACATTGACTTCACGTTAATTCCTAGCAGGCTAGCAACCCACTTCACGTCAGATCCAAGGTTGGATTAATTTAAACACCTACATGGGCCGCTCCTTCCTTGGAAGACTCAAAACCTCAATTATCTAGGCTCCCCACTGCCTCAGACTCACTACACAACTCTCCACTTAGGACATGCTAATGTAATTTCCCATAGATTACTCACTTCAATGCATGTCAATGCATGCTTCAGCTCAACGTTAGACTCCATGTTCATCATGTCCAACATATTCCATTGTTCATATTAGCTTCATCTCAGCTTCATGTAGGTTTTAACCCTGTACAGAAATTACCTGCATACAAATTCTAAAACATAGAAAATAAACAATACGAGAGCATAACACACAAAACACATATACACATAGATTTTCCCCTGGATCCCAAAACCGAGACTACCAACTTGATTTTTCATTATTTTCCTTTCAATGTTAAAATATATATTTATACATGCCGAAGCATCCAATACCATGGACCAAAAACCATTTCATCCAAAAGCATGGACCGAAAACCATCGCGTCCAAAACCATGTGCAAAAAACATGCACAAAACCATAGCTAGGTCTCCCAAACCTAATATAGGGTCCAAAAAACAAAATTTTCTGGGGTGTAGCCTCGGACCCCATAGAGGGGGGTTACCTGCACCCCTCAAACCCCTTGTCTCCCCCTGCTACGCAATCGGTGAAATGAAGGGGGGGCTTCGCCCCCCCTCTAACCCCCCGGTTAACTACGTGGGCTAGTCGTGAAAAGAATATAACGCAACCCAACATTATCCCACTTGTTGTTTTCTTTCCATATGGGGCCTCAAGAGAGCTTAGTCATTTATTCAGCCTTGCAACACCCATTTTTTCTCTACACCAAGAGAAATTCTCAGAGCTCACAAATTTTGTCAATGCATCTACAGTATTCTTCAAAGTGTCCACCTTTACTAGCAACACCTTTTTGTCTTCTAACATATCCCTCACAAAGTGATACTAAACATCAATGTGCTTTGTCTTTGAATGATATGCAGGGTTATTTGCCAAGAAAATTGCACTTTGGCTGTCATATTCTATCCTTATAGCTCCCTGTACTAACCCCATACTTGAACACAATCTCTGCAACCAAACTACTTCCTTGCTTGCATGAGTG
>APFE030299415.1:0-19834 GCA_000404065.3 Pinus taeda
TACCATCATCCATATGCGTCTCCCCCTGAAACAACTTGTAAAATGGGTGCATGGTTTTCAATTTATGACAAAAACAAATTTCTGATCTATGTATTTTTGTTTCTTGTAGTAAAACAGAGTCTTCTTGTAGTATTTTGGGACAACAACGAAAATGAGTGGTAGAATCTTGGGAATGATGAGTGGATGGTGGAAATAGATGAAGGTGATGGATTGGCATGGCCTTTGTCTTGTTGGAGCATTTGAGCAAAGGAGAAGAAAGTCAAAATTTGACTTCTTTTGACTAGGTTTGACCTATTTTTTCTTTCTTTGGTGGCAATTTGTTTTTTCTTCCTTGTAGATGTTGGAGAGCACCTACATTCATCAAAGAGATACATGGAGCAAGGATTTTTTTTATTTTTTCCTTTTTTTTTCTTCTAGGCCTACTAGCCACCTCAAGGAGGTTTTCGACTAGTAGGTATGCCTAGACACCTCAAAGGAGTTTTTCACCTAGGACCTTTTTTTTTTTTTCTTTTTTCTCTTTTTTCCCAACCCATTGACTGCCTCATGGAGGTTTTAAATCAATAAGGCAATCTGAGGCACCTCCAAGGAGGTTTTCACCTGATATTTTTATTTTTTTCTCTTATTTTTCATTTTTTTTTCTTTTTACCCTACCCTACTTGAAAAACAAAATCACTTTCAAGTATAAGAATAATTCCAATGGAGCCATGTGCAAATCAAGATGACAAACAAACTGATGTGTAGGCTTACAATATATGACTTGACATGTACCTGAATTGCAGAGACCAAATGATTTGACTTTGCTAATATCAAGCACAATTGAAGAAGAGAGTGTTGCTACAATTTAGTGACTGTCTGGAACCAAACTTGAATATAACTTTCATGCCCTTGGTTTGATTGCTTATCTTTATCATTCTTCATGTATTCTTCTACCATGACATTCAAATATTCCTCTTTTTTCTGATTGTTCTCTTGAATACATGGAGGATTTGATGGTAACCATGAGGGAGATTTCTCAATCTCTAATTCTGATGTTTTCTCTTCATCAAGTGTAGCCCATGAGTCTATGGTCTTCTCATTTGAATATTCTTCTTCTAGATGTGGTCCTTCAATGATATAAATATAATCTCTTTTTTTCAATACTCTTCCTAAGCTATGGTGAATACCATTGATCTCAAGAGGAGATGTTTGGAAGAGTTGTACCTCAGCATTATAGGTGAGCTAGGCTACTTCATTGTGTGGGTTTGGAAATGGTGGTACAGGTAGTTGAGTGGGAGTGTGTATTTGAGATGGATGTGGTTGTGGTGGAGGTGAATGGTAGGGATAACATGGAGTTGGGTATGGATGATATTGATGAGAATATTGAGGATATTTTACATGGCTCCCATGAGTTCCTTGCAAACCTTGTTTCCAAGATTGGTTTTGGGGTTGATATGGCCAATGTTTCCAAGGAAATGGTGTGTTCCAATTACTTTGAGATGGATGTGAATAAGCTTGAAATTGTGAATTAGGCTCTTGCATTATATCAGGCTGAATAGATTGTCATGGTCCTCTTGGAGCTACATAACATAGTTGCATTTGCAATTGACTTGCTCCATTGTCCTCTTGGTGAACTTCCTTCAACCCTAGTAATGATGGACAATGTTTAACATCATGTGATTCTGCATGGACAACACAAATATCAACATATTGTCTTTCTTCATCTTGCATTCTTAACAATTCTACTTTTTCAGTTATATTGCTAAGAATTTATGTTTTAAAGTCATCAAGCAAATTTCAAAGTTTAGCTTGACTTACTGATCTTAATGTTGATTGACTTACTCTTTCCCTTCCTTTTAATATGTGTTTGCATGTTTCACAAATTTCTTCAAATGGTAATTGGTATACATCACCTCTACTCATGAGATCAAGGAGATCAATCCACTCATCCCTAATTGTTCTAAGTAAGAGGGTTTTTAGTGTGTCGGATCCTAAATGATGTGGTTTTTACCCCTTAACATTATACATGAACCTCTCTATTAGATCCTCAAGGCTCTCATCTTCTCTTTGATTCATTCTAAAGATTTCTTCCTTAAGATCACGATCTTTATATTTTTTTAGAAATATCTTTTGCATCTCACTCCATGATCTTATTGAATTAGTCGCTAAACTCATGAACCATTTAAGAGCTATATCCTTCAATTTTTTCGGAAACAATCTCAATTTTTGAGTTTTTAATAAGTAACCATAATATCTACAAACAATTTCAAATTCAAAGAGAGGTTTCCGGATCCTCTGACCTTAGACCATGAAATTTTGGAAGAAAAGATGGAGGGATGTTCTTCATGTGCACATTGATATCAGTATCTTGAATGGGGAATCCGAGAGGATCTTCCTCATTGTCGTCATCTCCATCCATTCCTTCTACATCTTTGCCATCTTCTTCTTCTACCTACAAAAGTGAATGGTGATGTTTCTCTTACTACACCACGTGATCAAATGGGGGGGTGGGTTGGTGTTGGAGATTTTTTTGTTTTAATGATTGAATGAAAACACTAATGCAATGCACTCTTCTATTTTTGAAATGAAATATTCCTAATGAAAATATTTTTTTGGTTTTTTTTCAAAAAGTAAAAAGAAATGGATCAACTAGGGAAGAAAACAATGCATACTTTGACACCTCCCCAGCAACAACGCCAAAAAGTGATGAGTCTCGATATTGTAACAAGAATGCTGCAAATCCCAAGGCTATTTACTTTACTTATCAACTTGGGGTTCGTACAAACTTAAGAGGTATCAGCACTATATGTGCAGCATACAATGTGTCCTTCCTTTACTATCATGAGAGGAAATAAATGTTTCCTATTTCCAGGAATGAAAGACTGAATTTAAAAATGCTTGTAAAGAACCCTATTTTAACCCTATTTGTCACATGTGATGTTTTAACTAATCCAAGCATGAATCTGATCTAGAGAGTACTAACTTCTGTGTGCATGTGTAAATATAAAAGAACTCATTTTTTAATCTTTTTTCTTTATAAATGAAAATGCTAATGTTTCCTTGATCTTTGGTAGGGGAGACAGGTGTGGAGGAAGAGGGGTGCAATGATTTTGATGGCTTGGAGGTCGAGTAGGGGCCTAATCCCAGCTTCAATGATGATTTTTCTCAATTCGGGCTAAAAAAAATCCACTACAGGAATTCCTACAGCATGTACTAGTTCTCCTATAGGATCCCCTAGTTCTCCTATAGGATCCCATGTTTTACTACAAGATGTTATAGATTTACTATACGAAATTATAATTCATCGAATGACCAAGAAAATCAAATCCAAATTTTATGGGACAAATTTTTTTATTGTCTAGGATGTCTTAGGTCCCCATTCCAAGTGGAATCACTCAAAAAGGCCTCTGTTAACCCATGCTAAAAAATAGTATAAAATTACTAGTCAAAACTCTAGAAATTCGAGAAATAATGAGCTGGTAAATCTATAAAAGGCCTAACCTAGTCAAGTGAAAATTCATTGGGGTAATTTTTTCTATGAACTAGAATTTTTTTGTGATCTAATTCAAGTGGAACCAACTTGATTGAAGCTCGTTAGCGTGCTCTAAAAATAGAAAAAAATTATTGTTCTTTGCCACAAAGGAGTTCCAGAAATCTAGATTTGAGAATAAGAAAGCTAATCCAAGTAGCTAAATGATTACCATGACCTTACAAAGCTTTCTAAGGATGAAAGGATGCTTGCGATCCTGCAAAATAACTTACATAAACCATTTAACCCAATCCTACAACAAGAAATCATTAATACTAAATGTAGAAATAGAAAGAAAAAAAAATAGATGCATGTGAATAAGAAGTGAAAAGAAGGAAATAAAATGATACAAAAGGGCTCTGAGGGTCTTAGGATGGCCAAGCCCAAGAAAAATCAGAGACCTATGGAGAATAAAAAGATTTAGAAGCTGAACATGACACCAATCTTCATTATTTTCATGAATACAATTACATCCCTGCAAGAAAATACAATGGAACTGCAGAAATATGATTTCTCTCCACAAGAACACTAATGAAAATCTCTCCCTAGAGGAAAATTCAACTTGGTACTTATACAAAATGATTAGGAATTATTCCCCATTAATGGAGGAAGCTTTTCCCACCAAAATCCCTTGATTAGTGGATCTGGTTCCCAATACTGGGAATCTGCATTAAATGGCAGTGAACACATTCCTAGATTTTCTCAATCATTGGAGTTCCACAATCTGTGTCATAATTCCATAATATCTTCTTGATTTATTATTTAATATTGATCCTCCTGTAGTAGGTAGCATGTCCCTACATTATCTCCTCCTCCAAATCTTCATAATCTGCCCAATATTCTCATAATATTCCACAAAAATAAATAATATTAGACACAAATATGAAATTATTCATAAACCTTCCTAATGAATATATTAAAGTTAAAAATACATTATCTAATGCAAAAAAGAGAGGTTTAATGTGTTGAAGGATGGTCATAGGTCTTGATTTATGTTTAATTTAGAGGCATGGGCCTTAATTTATGTCTAATTTAGAGGCCCATCAGGGAGGGTCCACCATTAGTCCTTGCTTGCACACCACATGACCCAGCAAAATGTCAAAGGGGACACAAAATAAGCACTTCTTCAGGTTTAGCGTGATCTTTTATCTTCGGTGCGTATCCAACATTTGGCGTAGACTGGCCACATGACACTTTAATAACCCAAACACAATCCAAGCATCAAAATATACCTCCAAGAATTTGTAAATGAATTCCTTGAATGTCATGATGACTACGCGAGAGAAAATCATTGGCGCATTCTTGAGTCCAAATGACATCATAATATACTGGAAACAACCCCATTTCTTCGTGAAGGTTATCTTGCTCCTATCTTCTAGTGCGATCTTAATCTGATGGTACCCAAAGAAACCATCAGTGAATGAGTAGGCCTCCTGTCCTCCAACATTATCTAGTACCTCATCAGTAAACGATGTCAGAAAAGGATAATGGACGTAGGCATCATTAAGCTTCCTAAGATCTACGCAAATCCATATTTCTCCATTTGTCTCTTTTCCTGGACCACCATGGGACTCACCCAATCAGATTCTTCCACAAGTTTGACAATGCCTACCTCAAGCATCTTGTCTAACTCAAAGTAGACTTTTTCCTTATATTTGGGATTAAGGTGATATGGCCTCTACTTAATAGGCTTTGCATCCGATTTCAAGGTAATTTTCATCACACCCACATCTCCTATGATGCCTTTCAGGTCCGAAAATTTTGTAGGAAACAAATACTGATATTCACTGAGCATCTCAACAACTTTATCCACTGTGGCATCATCCCAGTAATCCCCAATCTTCGAAAAATTTGCCTATGTTTTGGTACCAATGTTCACTTGCCTAGTTTTTAATGGGGCGATGATGTCTGGATTCTCTATCTATAGATCTTCAACTGCGTGATGGCCTTCTACCTTTGGAATATTGTTATTTCTTGGATCCTCGTCCTCCCCTTCAACAGTCACGTTATAGCATTCCAACGCATGGCGTAGCTGGGTGCTCCACTTTGGATGAACCAGCTCCAAAGGATCCTACGGTATTCTGAAGAGTGCTTTCTTAACCTCATGTAGAGCTTCATCAACACTTTCGAACCCATCCTCAAATTTGAAGGTCATTAAGAATCCCTCCCTTAATATATCCCACTCTGTGGTGCCATGGCATAGCTCTGTTTCTAGGTACCAATTCATAAGGATTATATCCAGAGTGTGACAGAATAAGTGCACCCATTCTGGCTGCAGATCTGTTCCATAAACTTTATTCCATTTCGCTAAATCATCACGCGAATCATTTCTCCCATCATAATTATCAATTAGACAAACTTTTGGGTGGCCAAATCGCAAACTCATCATCCTCCTATAATCTCTCCATTCTTCAAAGCTATCCTTTTGCATACTCCACCATCGTACAAGTGTAGCGCACAATGCCAAATCCAGTGCTTGGAAGTGATGATCCTCATGGAATTCCCATTCAAAGGCATCCAAAAACTTCGATGACACATAGCGCAACGATTTAGTCATCATGTTGCAGCACAGTGTAGATACTTCATGCAACCTATTCTGCCAATGCTCCAATTCTTCATCTGAATCTGAGGTATGGGAGCTTTTGCAGTCCCATGCAATCCATCCATCAGCTGTTGGATTAATCTAGTCTTGGTCTCACACTGTAATTTTGTAGATTTGATCCAAATCATCATCACTTTTTTCGTAGTCATGGAATGATTTAGTATAGCACAGTCCTTCTGTAGGGTCTAATGGTACTACAACGTAGAGCGATTTCCTTTCAAATGACGTTTTCCACTTTTTCAATTTGATGACTCCATTCATATCAATAGCCCAATCAATTCCAAGGAGCACGGGGTAGGGATTGTTTTCATCAATGATTTCTATCACTTCAAAATCATCCAGCATGCTCGCACCTTCTATATCCAAGGTGACTCCATGTAATCATCCCATAGGGATAATCTTCTGTTGTTTCATCTTCCTTTATTGAAACAGAGACCACTGCAACATAGTTCTCCCCATTCTCTCCCATGTTTCTTTAGGAAAAACATTCACATCATACCACAAATCCAAAATAACCTGATCCACATCATAGTCTCTTATCTGCGCGGTTAGCCTCATCTCATGCCCTATTCTTGTCTTGTGTTTGCCAATCTTTCTAACCATGTAGTGTCCATCAGGAGTATTTTCCTTATTAGCACACTTGTTTATCAACTCCTATAGCCCCTTTACAACCTTGCTACCACGCAACAGTTTCATACAAGTTTCGAAGAATGTGGTGAGTACAGAGGGATCAATCTCTATGGATGTGTTGGTTCCTAGTAGTTTGTCTTGACTGCCTGCGGTAGATGCCTCAGTGAAGCTTTTCTTTGCCTCCATAAATGTCTCCTTTGTGAGTTCAAGATCGAAGCCAAATTCCTTTTCTGGGGCCTTGAGGACCAACCCATTCTCTTCAGGTTGTTTTCCTTTGTCATCAGTGATTGTTATTCCACTTCTTAGCAAGATATTCACATTTGAATATTCCTTGCAGGGTTTAGCCCTCATCATCTACAAGTTTTGGGTAGGTTTTTGAGGTTCTGCCTTCTTCTCATAGATATTAGCTATCAACACAAGGAATTCTTCTATTGTATGGTCAAAATGGATGCAGTATTGACATGATGGGCATGTCTAATTCAGACACTCCTGCCCGTAATTCCCTGGTGTTGCAAAATTATAGCAAATGACCTATCCACGACCTCTACCAGGTCCTCCTCCTCCTCAGCATCATCCGCGCCCTTGATATCCTCTGTGTGCTCCCTTAGCGCCCTAATTCGAAGGCCGAGTTTCTACTTGCATTTGGTACGTAGGTATCCTCTCCATCATCAATTCATAGCTACGGAAGTGGTGCTCATCATGGCCAACCAATTTGCAGAAATCGCAGAACAATTGTTGTGGTGTCTGCACAAAATTTTGTAGCAAATGACAATTATCCGTTATGTGTTTTACAACCACTTGACAAATAGTGCAGCATAGCATGGGTCCCGCACTTAGGCCTACTGGAGCTTCCTGCCTCAGGGGCTTTGGTCCTCCCCTTGTAATGTAATTCGCGAAGAAAGGCCAGTGGTCCTTATCATACCCCTGGCTTTTACACTTGAGGCACCAGACTTCCTCATGTTCCTCCAGCCTAGCCTACTTTTCTTTCTTTAAGCTCTGCAATTCCAAGTAGAGGTTCTGCAATTTTGAGTGAATCTGTTGGACTCCCAAAGACGCGTCCTGAATAGGTGTTTCATGAAATCTCATCACGATTTCAAGATCTTTTGCCCGAGTCCCTATCTTCTGCTGTGATAAAGAAATCCTTAGGTGGGTCAAGAGTGGGGCTATAAACCATTCATGGTGTTGACTATCTGTCAGCTACATATTAGCTTCATGGATCACACACTTCAATCTTTGATCTAAATCCTAGGGTGTTTCACTGGCCCTCATCGAGATTTCCTTGAAGCCAATTACTGATTGCGAGTCAGACTTAGGCTTACCGAATTCTTTGTTCAAAGCAGCCTGAGTGTCTTTTAATAATGCCAATGAATTATCGGTGCAGTACTCAATGTACCATGTCAGTGCACGATCATGCAGAGTGGTAACCGAATACGCCTTCTTTATATTATCATCTGTAATTTGTTGTGTTGTCCACAATGGCTTCACAACAAACCAAAACTGATTTGCATCCTCACTTGCTACACCCTTGAAAATTGGCAACATCATCGTATTTGACATGTTGAACAGCGGTGGTGGTGGTGGTGGTGTGGATGAAGGTGTATGTTGTTGAGGCGAAGGTGAAGGTAGTGTGGATGGATGATGTGTTTGCGGAAAACCCTGCCTTATCAATTGGATAGCACTCCGTGGTGAGGCTTGTACCGCTCCCTCGTTGTCACTTGAAGGAGGTCTAATCAACAGGCTATATTCAAGCCCTATTTTTTCTTGATTTCTAAAGCTTCGTAGAATTTTCATAGATCTAAACATCAAGGCAACATCATAACCCACTTTTAAAACAAGAGTGTCTTAATCTAGGTATTCAAAGATCTCAAATATTTACCTCATGGTCCCTTGAAGAAGTGTCTCTTTGCTTCATTGTAATTGACCAAAGTGTCCACTGTGAATTTTGTAACAAATCCTCCTATAACCCAATCAAGCCAGTGATTAACAGTGCGCACGATCTTACCTTCAGAAGCTTCCAACCTCCACACTAGCTCTGGAGTCCACACTATTGGACCGTCAAGCCTCCACCTCCCTTGGCTGTCTGCCAACTTAGCTATCCACTCGTATAGCTTGATTAGGAAGGTGCAGAAGAAAATCTTGTGTATTTTTGTGTACACATATTTGTCCAACCACTGCTCTTTTGTTAGGCGCATATTTTTGTTCTCCTACACTGCGAATTCATGGTTCTTCCTATCCAACCACTTCTCAATTTTCTTTTTGGTTGGATTCTAGTGATGTGATATCATGCATCTCTTTATGCAGATCTCGGTCCCAACAACGAAACCATTTGTTGGATTAGGGGGACCTGACCCAGGTTCTTAGTTAGTTGTGCCAAACAAAACCCTACACTACTGACCCTTTTAGCATCAATCTGCATATCACGAACTGAATTCTCACCCGAAGCAGTATGGGGGCATGATGGAATCAAGTTTCTGCACCTACAGATCAGTGTGATGCCCTTTTATGTCTTAGATCTGCCCTCGCGCATATCTCTAAGCCCTTAGGGCTTAGTACTGTAATTTCCTTCAATTGGTCCCTAGACCTCCGCGAAGGCCTATGATCGACTTATCTGGACCTTTAACATATAGGTTAATTAACTACGCACATCATAGACTAATCTCATATCGGAATCTACACAGAGGTGCTTATGTGCTTAATAAACTTAACAGAGAGTATTATAAGCTTCACATAAACACTTAAAATGCATTGCGTTCAATTAAAGAGATTCATCCAATAGATTTGCGCATCAATACATTATTCATTCATAAAGAAATTCTTTCATCATAATATATATCGTAAACATAAGCAATAGAAGTAAACAAGTAAACCCATGAATTTCTCCAATAGTCTTTTTTATTGATCTTCAATGTAAGGCTACAAACTCAAAACTTCCCAGCGCACTTAGGTGTAGGAGTCCGTGAACTCAACTATGGACTCTACTCTAGGCCTCTGCGCACTCAGCTACAGAGCCTTTCCCTCTTCTAAGACTTGCTTCTCTGTGCTATCCCTCTAAGACTACATTTGTTTTACCGATAAACATAGACATAGATCTGTCTTAGACTCACTAAGACACACCTATTTATACAATCTCATGGTTTGCGGACCATGGGTAGATCTCAAAAACTAACTCAATCTTTATCTTAGACTCACTAAGACACACCTATTTATACAATCTCTGCATCCACAATTCGTGGAGACTTTACATCAAAACTTAGGATTTTACCCCAAAATTGACCCATGGGAGCCCATCCCAACAAAGAGGTTGGGTAAATGGGGCTTGGAAGGCGCTAGATACCAATAGAATAGGTTGATTCAAAGATGCATCCTACAAAGGTTGGCTTACATTAAAATGAGCTTGAACAGGTTGGGGTATAGATTGATGAGTAGGAATCTAAGATGCAAATGGAACGGGTTGAGAGATAAGAGATGGAGCCACAACCAAACCAGGTTGTATGGGAAATGTAGGTTTACAAAAATTGAGGAGATGGAAATATTCGGATGACAGGTTCCCCCTGCTGAAAGAGGAGGGTAATATGGAGGCAAATCCCCCCCAAGAGGAGGGTTACCAACATGAAGTGGAATTGGTTGTTGTAGGTATCCATACCCACTTACATAAGGACTAGGTTGCTACTCCATTGTAGGTGTAGATGGAGGAGAAAGAGTAGATTGTGCAGCGCTCATCAAATAAGTGCCAGAAAGAATTCTATAAGAACATGACATGGGAGAATTCCATGGGTTGGATGCTACTCTAGAGAAGGTACCATACAATGATTGGTAACCAGGTGGGACAGACGGGCCACCATACAAATGTGTCTCTGTCGATTCTACAAACATGTATGAAGTTGCATCATGGGTTGTCTCAGTCATAGTAGTAGATATAGGCTGAGAAACCATAGCATATTCATTCATGGTTAACTGTACCAAAGAAGATTGTTGAGGGAAACTCAAGGGTGATTTTAAAGGAAATGAACCAGACAAAGGAGTTTGTGATGGAGTAGGAAGAGAAGGAAAAGGATGGGCCTAGTAAAGATGATTCCCTCTCAAATGAATAACATAGGAGGGTTGAGGCTCTTCCTAAGGAATCTCTTCCATGCTTACAAGACCAGATGGAAATGGTTCACTGTTGAGTCCAAGATATATAGGTTTTGTTTGGGTTTGAGACAAAGGAAGAGAAGAATAAGGTCTTGAAGTAACAAATGTAGGTAATTAAGGTGCCTAGGGTTGTATAACCTCAAGTTGTGTTGTCTCTAATTCAATATAGTCATGTTTAATAACCTCAAGTAATGAAATCTCCAGTGCTTCTATTTTTACTATGTTGGACTTATCAACAAATGAATAAGTAAGTACTCACAAGAAGGGATGATTTCGGTGGATCCATTCCAGGTGGAGGACCAGAAGTAGTAACTCTTGAAGTACTATATTCGATATTCTGTGTCTTTTTGTTCTTTTGATGACATCCATGAGTTGCCTCAGGTGGAAGACGATGCAATCTTCGCATCCTTAACAAATGATGGGGTTGAGGGGGTTGTTCTTCCACATGGCTTATTAAATTTTAAAAATTAACAACAAAAAATAAATCAAAAAGGGTAATCTAGGAAAAATGGTTTACCAAGCAATTGTGAACTACAATATACCACCCTAGAGAACCAAGGATTTACGTATGGGCAAGAAATATCCCTGAATTTTGTGTTCGGTGTATCACCGTATACAAGGCGGTCGATCAGTTACCTAAGGTGAGGATAGAAACCTAGTGTGGACTTCCAAAATATACACGATGGTATGTGGAAGTGTATTTTGTCTTAGTTTTGTCTAATTGTAATCATACAATGAGAGCGTTCCCATATAATTTTCATGCGTGGAGTGCCATGTACGTGGGGAATGGTCTAATATACATACATGCATGGAATGTGATTTCACCCCTAGAATGCAATGATGGAAAAAAATGACAACTCCTATGTTTATAGATGATGGAACATGTCTCTAGCCTAGAACTATAGATTTTTACGTTAATGCTTCAAATGCTCCTTAAGATTTATTGAATAAATTTTAAACTTCATCTTAAATTATGTTTCAATTTTCAAGGCTCACCGCGAATTTCACTTGAATATCCAAAAGATGCAATCTAGGATGACAAAATGAAATTTTCTTTCCAATGAAAATCTATGTATGGGAGGGAAGAGAATAGGGAGTAATGCGACAAACAAAATTCCCCTAATGCAACTATTCTAATTTCCAATTTCAACCCTCATTTTTCCTTTTCAATCCACTTAATTTCCAAATGAAATGAAAACTAAGATGCTTGCTAAATCACTTATAAAATAAACTATATAGAATGGTGATTATAATATCAATTCTTTAAAGAAATCAATGATCAAGCAAAAGTTTTCTAATGACCTAATCGACAAGAACAAAGAAAAATCCAAACAAATTCTTATCAAAGACTACTAAAACCAAAATAAAACAAAGGCTTTTCAGAGATCAAGATACACTCAAGGATAGAAGGAAAACTATATAGAACAAGGAAGATCAAAGAGAAAGGAACAAGAGGCAATTTTTTTCATCTTATAAGGATCATCGCAGGTGTAAAAGAGGCACCAATGCTTGCAGTGCGGGTTCATATAAGGAGAAGGTGCACTATGGTGCTTTGTCTCTAGACTAGGGGAAATCCTTATGCAGATCCGACCAAATTAGGAGACAAAAAATAAAATCAAGATTAGAGAAGGCTTTTCCTACAGTTAATTAAGGTCTAAGTGAGATTTTGGGTTTTATCCCCAGTGGAGTCGCCAATTTTTTTGCGTAATTTACGATTGCAGACAAAAGTATCTTCCCTAGACCTAGTGGACTAGTCTAGAACAACAAAAAGAAAAGAATATAGAGTTTCCCTTAGAGAAATTGAAGAATGGGAAAGAGGCTTACTTGGAATTTGTCATAAGATTTACTTTCCTCCTAGCTTGTAAGCTCCAAGGACCCACAACATCTACATAGCATAATTCTACTCTATTCAATGAATCAACGAGGCATTGAAATACATGAATGTAAACATAACACAACACATATAGGAAAATAGGATACTCTTTGTATTAATAGAAATAGGAGAGAGTTTACAACCAAGAATAGCAGTTAATCTTGTAGAGATCTCCCCAAGTTGATTTGTCCTTCCTTGTCACAAAGCACACCTCAATGTCACCCTAATGCATAAATATGATGACTTTCTTAGATTCAAGGCAACAGCATGAGGGCATGATTAGCATCCAAAAACCAACCCTAATATTATGGATGGCAATAAATTTATAGGAGAGGGATGGTAGTTTAGGATTTACCATAATGAGCTTGAGATCCACTTATCATGGGAGGATGAGCTCAATGGATAAGAGGTTAAGTCTCCAAGATAGGATCAAAAGGACTCGAGCCTATTATCCATAGTAAATGGTTAAAACAAACCTTGGAATATTTTGGAAGAGGAAGCTTTAAAAATATTTCTAATTTTCTTGAATTTCTAGAATCAACACACCTCCAACAAGGAGCAACTAGTGCTAACCAACATTGGTGCAGAAGGGAGAAAACAACGTTGAACATAGGTGGCTAAAGGGGTAGAGTGCGTTGGGGCTAAAAACATTGATTTTGAGTAGTTAACCCCATAAACTCAGACTTTTTAGAAAGTTCATGCTTAGGTATTTGTGTAGGAATGATGATAACCTATCCACCGATGTGGATTGATCTGGTTTCTAGGCCTATTGACCAGATGCGACAAAATGGCCTATAATAAAGAGGTTCCTGGTATTATGAGAAATCAAGTGGGAAGAGTGTCCCTAGCATATCTATGAGGTTATTATCATATGGATCATATCTGATGATATATTCTTGTACTACACCTATTGTTTTGTTATGGATAGGTAACACTAAAGTATACATTAGCTGAATGAAAGAAGTGAGTTCAGTGGAATGTTGGAACATGCATGGATAGTGGAAAGACCCTAGAAGCTAGGTTTCCTCGTAGAGATAGTGTGGTCTTTGTATGTGTAGTACTACTATTATATATATGGTGTACATGTTGTACATGTGGTCTTGCATAAATTTGGTATGGTGTGCATGTTGTATATGTGGCGCTATGTACAAATGGTTTGTGTACATATGGTATATTTGATGTTGTGTATAGATGGTGTTGCGCACTATATGCAGTGCTTTGTACACATGGTGTTGTGTACATGTTGTATATGTTGTGTTGTGTACATGTGGTGCAATGTGCACGTTGTACATACAATGTTTTGTATATATGGTGTTGTGTACATGTACATGTGGTGCTATGTACATGTGGTGTTTTGTGCATGAGGTGTTGTGTACATGTTGTACAAGTGGTGTTGTGTGCACGTGGTGTTGTGTACATGCTTTGTAGGTAGTGTTGTGTACACATTGTGTAGGTGGTGTCATGTACATGAGCTGTTGTGTACACGTTGTGCAAGTGATGTTTTGTACATATTGTGCAAGTGGTGGCATGTACATGTAATGTTGTGTACATGTTGTGTGGGTGGTGTTGTGTTCAAGTGGTAATGTGTACATTTTGTACATGTGGTAATGTTGGACATGTGGTATGTGTGCATGACATACATTTTTTTGTGTACATGTGGTATTGTGTCCATGTCGTACATGTTTTGTTGAGTACAAGTGGTACTGTATTATGTGCATTGTGTAGTCATTGTATCGTGACATGTGTACTCTTTGTGTTGTACTTTGTGTACATATATCTATTTTTTGTACACTAGGTGTAGGTGTATGTGTTTTTTTGCACACCGGGTGTAGGTGTATGTATTGCATTGTGGTGTATAGTGGATGTAGGTGTAGGTGTTGTTTTGTACATCGAGTGTAGGTGTATGTATTTTGTGGTGTTTAACGTTGTGTGTGGATGCATGTGTCATGATGTATACTGTGTGTATTTCTATGTGATTTAAGAGAAGATAAGTACTTGGTGCTTTCCAGATGTGGAAACTAATCTGGTGTTTGTACGGAAAGAACAAAGGATACAAGTAGAAGCAAAGAATTGATTGAAAGATAAGTAAAAATATTTTATTTCAGTTTTAATTATGCATGAGATCTATGATTCTGGTTTATAATGGTTACATGAGATATATGATTATGATGGTTTTGTTTTGAGCTAACCGGATGTGATATGTTTATACATGATGATTTGGTCAAACAAATAGTTTTGACTTGTTGTAATAGGAAGTAAACATAATTTTAAGTGTACCTTATTGACGAGCTACTAATGAGGTATGGTTTGTACTTATTTCAACTTATTTTGAATCTAATGGAAATCATGTGCTTGGTACATGAAAGCATGGGAAATGCCGAGTTTGGGTGGTTGAAACTGATTTCAAGAATTAGCAACAATGGTAAAAGGAATTGGAACATGCAACAATATGATGGTAAAGCATTTGGGAGGAAGGCCATTGTGGGACACTGGTACCCAATAGTGTCCATTGATTTCCATGAGCATGCTATGACCGGTATGATTATTTTGAGGCAAGGATATGCCTTGATTTTTGGGCCTTTCGACATGAGGAAACCTTGCCAAGGGAGGGGTCTCCCAAGGGACTTTGTAGCAGAGAATGGGATGCCCGCGAATCTTGGAAGGTGTGTGACTGCACGGAAGGGGGTGACCAGATTTCCTGAGGGACTGTGTAGTAGAGAAGGGAAGGTTAGGGAATGAATTTATTTTGGTCTTTAACATTGTCAGATGGAATCATAAGCACATTGGGAGTGTGCCCTAGAACAATGAGCCAGTAACTATTCACTGAGAGGACAAGTTGCACAGGATTGTAGTGTTGAACATTGGATGCAAGTTTGACTTGGCAATGGATTATGTTTTTCCTAAGAAGGAGGTGAATCCTAGTATTACTTTGAGGGGGGAGGTGTGAGCCTCTGGATTCCCTTATTTTTTATGCAGGAATTATATCCTTTTATTCGTTGTTTGAGAAAATTTTCATATGTGTATGTGTGTATATTATTGTAAATAATGTATCAAGTTGTGTTGTAAAGATCTAGTAAGCAGTATGTTTGTTATGTTTTCAATAGTCGATTATTGTAAGTACTGAAACGAGTTGTGTTAAGCTCCATAAGTAGTATTTTCTTGTTGTCTTATAAATGTCATTGAACACCCAGGATGGTGATTGGCTTGCCTTGTTATGCAAGTGACTAGGAGACCTGATCACTAAAAAGGAAATTTAGCGTATATGAATTGGATGTCTATGTTTAGCCTTAAATTTTTGGATTTCGACACAAGTGGTTATAAAATCAGCCACCTCCTTTTCATAACTGGCTAAAAGTATTGTTTTTTGACTATTGAATTTTTCTTTTGGTACCCTAGGTGTCCAACGTAAGGTATCTTGTGCATCTCATTCAACACTATACTTTTCAAACCCTAAGAATTTAACACATAAATTATACCTTTGTAGATGAGAATTCTATACTTTCTCAACTCATAATTATCGTCCTTTGGCTACAAATTACCTTGTTGTAATTATCCTTTTATTTGCATGTATTGTTGATCAATTTAACCTTTAAGATTATAGTTTTCAAATTATATATGCATACACTTATGGCTATAGCATACATTATATGCACCTTCTACTAATTGCATCAAACATATTATTCTCCTTACCTTTTATGTGCTTTAGTTCAAATTCATAATCAGCCATAATTTCTAGCAATATAATTTGTCTAGCATTTAAAGTTGGTTGTCTAAACAAGTGTTTCAAACCATTTTGGTCAATTCTCAATTCAAATATTTTCCCCATGAGGTAATGCCTCCACATTTTTAAGGTATATAACCATGGTTTCTGACTCCTAATCAGTTGTGGCATAATTTATTACATTCTCCTTTAGCTTCCTTGATTCATAATATATCACATGCCCTTTATGCATGAGGACTCCTCCAAGACCCTATTTTTATGCATCATTACACACAACGAAATATTCATTTGGATCGACTATAGTAGCTTTGGTGCACTTGCCAATAAAATTTTTATATGTTGAAACTCCTATTCACATTTATGAGACAACTCAAATTTGCAAGGAAGTGCTTAAATGTGCTACTTTTGATAACCTCTCAATGAATCTTATGTAATAGCCTGCTAACCTCTATCATATACCTATTTGTTGGCCACTCCTTGACCACTTTGATATTTTATGGGTATATTGTTACCCCTTCCTCTTAAATGATATGACTAAAATAATGAATCTAACTTCGATAAATTGAACACTTACTCAATTTGGCGTAAAATTGATGGTCTTTGAGTACCTTCAACACCATCATCAAATGTTGTTCATGCTCTTCCTCAAAATTTGAATACATCAAGATGTCATCCAAAATGATGTTAACAAACTTATCCAAATAAATTTAGCAAATGCCATTTATAAGGCACATAAAAGCACCCACTACATTAGATATCCCGAATGGTATAACTCTCATAATGTGCATATCAAGTTTTAAATGTTTTCTTGTTAATGTATGCCTCCTTCCTTACCAAATAGTAGCCTAATATCAAATTAATCTTGCTTAACACTTTAGCTCCCCTTAGCTAATCAAACAATTCATATTTTCATAACAAGGGATACTTGTTCTCCTCCAAGGCCCTCTTTTTATGCATCGGTGCAGACAACGAAATCTTCATTTGGATCAATCATCTTAGTATTGATGCACATGTCAATAACATTTTTAAATGTTGAAACGCCTCTTCACATTTATGATACCAGTCAAATTCCATTCCCTTCTTTTGAAAGGAAGTGATCAAATGTGTTATTTTTTATATCTGCCCAATGAATCTTCTATAATAGCCTGCTAACCTCTATCATATTTTTGGTTGTTGGCCACTCCTTAACCACTTTTATATTTTATGGGTCTATTGCTACCCCTTCCTCTAAAATGATATGACCCAAATAATGAATCTAACTTCGATCAAATGAACACTTACTCAATTTGGAATAAAGTTGATGTTCTTTGAATACCTTCAACACCATCCTCAAATGTTTTTCATGCTCTTTCTCAGAATTTGAATACATCGGGATGCCATCCAAAATGATTTTAACAAAATTATCCAGATAAATTTTGAAAATGTCATTCATAAGGCACATAAAAGCACCCAATGCATTAGATATCCCAAATGATATAACCCTCATAATTCCCATATCAAGTTTGAAATGTTGCCTTGCTATTGTATGCTTTCTTCTTTCTTACCTGATAGTAACCTAATCTCAAATTAATCTTAGTGAAAACTTTATATCCCCTTAGCTAATCAAACAAGTCACATTTTCTTGGCAAAGTATACTTGTTCTTCATTGTTACTTTGTTCAATGATCTAAAATAAATACACAACCTTAGTGTGCCATCTTTCATTTTAACAAACACCAAGGCACCCCAAGGTGACACACTTAGGTGTATCTACCCTTTCTTGAAAAATTCCTCTAACTACATTTGTAATTCTTTAAGTTCCAGTGTGTTCATCCTGCGTGGTTTCTGTAATAAACTTGGTTAAAAATCCATGTAAAAATATATAATACCATGGTCATAGGACATGTATTCCAAGCTAAATGGTGGTAAAAACATCCTAGTGGGTGTTCACTTCGGTTTATTATGGCTAAGGAAATTGGAAAAGGCAAAGGCAAAGGCTTTGGAAAGGCAAGAGGCATTAATTGTCATTTTATTTAGAAAATAATGGAAATTAGGAGAAAAGGAAGGTGAAAGGTCACGGGTGGCATGTGAGGAGGAAAATTAAGCAAAATAATTGAAATTGAAGAAAATGGAGGCCTCATTGATAAAAAAATCTTCTAAGGATCAGTGGGCAAGCTTGGTCAGTTCAGTTTTGGTGGAGCTCTCTTCTATTCTCTCTCTCTCATACTCTTGGATATTTAGAGTTTTCTTGGAGAACTCTTGGAGAGTGTGGCATACTTGTATTTTTGGAGCAAGAAGACAAAGGAAGAGTAGGAAAAGGCAAGAGGACATCAGGATCAACAACTACAATGAGTTTTTCTTGCAGGTACCAAGTTGCATGTATGTTTTCCTTACTAGTTTTGACATGCATGGCACATGCATGTGGTTTATTGGTCATGATTTGTCACTAGTATGGAGGATTGCCTGGATTGACAGTGGATTTGCCTAGCCTTGCCATTTCCTAGATATTCGTGGTTTTGTGGGTTCATTTCTTGTTTTCTAGTTGGTTCTCATATCTCCTTTAGCTTGGGTTGAGTTATTAGTTCCTAGATCCTTGGTTGGAAAAACACTCTGGAAGCCCTATAATGGCTTGGGTTGAGTTAGTAGTCCTAGAGCCTTGGTTGGAAAAACGTTCTGGAAGCCCTATAACAACTTGGGTTGAGTTACTAGTCCTGGGGTTGGACAAATTCTCTTGAAACCCTTGGTGGGTTGAGTTACTAGACCTAGAAGCCTTGGTTGGAAAAATGTTCTGGAAGCCTAGAAAAAGCTATGGGTTGAGTTATTAGTCTTGGAGACTTGGTTAGACAAATTCTCTAGAGCTTGGTTACTAATCCTAGAAGCTGAGTTGGAACAAACGCTTTGGATCCCTGGAAGGCTTGGGCAGAGACCAATCAGATGATGGTTGTGATGTTTGGCTGTGAGGTGGAATCACTATTTGATGGGTTGAGGTGGTTCGGCCTCTGGAAGCCATGAATGATTTTGATTGATGTGTTCTATGAGATCCCACATTCATGCCTGGAATATGGCATGGGGGTGACTGGGTGAAGGGAGATTTGGCTCAGCCATGTCTACGGTCGAGTGGAACGTGGTAGTCACATATGGGGTTGGCCTTTGCATCATTAATATGAGGTTATTTCTCCTTGTTAATTCATGAGTATTATACTAGTTTATATGTGGATTATATGGTTGTATTTTCCTTGATAGATCTGTTGTTATTATGTTGGTTATAATGTTATGCTTCTTAACCTGCAAAAGATACCCAAATATAGAATATGCGAAGAAAAGAGACCGAGAACACAGAATGGCAATGACTTTATTATTCAGAGAGTAATGTTCACTTGCCTCTTCGAGGGGG